>ML834838.1:62300-102324 GCA_009831015.1 Picea engelmannii
TTTTTATGAGGTTTTTAATGGCTTCCTGTCTATTTTCAAAGTTTTGTTGTTAGGAGAAAATGCTCCCCGCATATCTGAACAGGCAACTAGTTTTTTGGACAATAAGGGGACACTCCAACATTTGGATAATTACACTGTCATAATAATTTTTGGCTCCACAAAACAACCTTCTCTCCTTCCATTTCACGTTACAGACATAATTTTTATTGCAGAAGTAGCACGTCAATATAGCTATTGGTTCCATCTATTCCAAAGGAAGAAAAAAAATCAGTTCATTCCTCTGCCTTGGAAAATAGGGGAGTTCATCTTGAAAAACGTCAACAAGATTGACAATTTCGCAACACTTTTTAGAATCTCCAACCTCAGATATGCTGAAGACATAAGAGGATTCGACCCCTATGATATTTTTAGACAACATTTAAAATCACTTGGCCTTGGTGACTTTTTTGTAAATAAACACCTTCCCAAAAATAGAGACAATGATGGTCCTGCCTCTGATATCGGTGACGTAGAGACAGTGCAAAGCTCCACTAAATTGTATACGCAACAGGGGAAAGGCCCCAATGACAAGAGTGTTCAATCTGAAAATACCACTCCAAAAAGTATGACATCCCGGAGCATCGCTCCAATGGCCCATCACAGCAACAAAGAAACCCAGAGTTCTTCAAACGGAGGAGGAGATAACGACCCTCCTCACTCTAAAATTGATAGTTCTCACAAGCTTCCAGTAGAGAAGAAGAGAAAAAAAAATGTGGCTCAGGCAGAAGATCCAGAAATTCAGAGTCAGAATATGGAATTTGACACTGATCTAGATGCCATGTTCCCCTTCCTTGATCAGCCCCAAGACGACATCCAGCATAGCCATCCAATGGACATATCCATTACCCAAAATTTTGACGAAGATGAATCCTCCATGTTCCAGAGCATTGTTTTTTATAGCCGGAACAAAAGATTGATATTTGAGAAAAAAAAATGTTAAAAATATCAAAGGCAAATGTCATTCAAAGGTTGACATTGCCAACATGCGGTCGTCCCAAATCTGTCAACTTCACACCACGACCGAAGAATCACTTCATGATTCCATTGGATGCATCAAGACCCGGAATGGAAAACTAAAGGACCAAGTCAAGGAATTGGAAGAAGCTTTCATTCCTATGCCATTGCTTTTCAATCCTTTGGCAATAGCCATGCCTGGCACCCCTGCACCCAATGTAAAATCATCCTCCACCCTGCTCACATCTTGTAAAGGATATGTTGAGAACAATATCAAAAAAATAATGGAACTGGTTACCTAGGCGTGGAAAATATCACAAACCATCACTTCCCTTGGAACCAGGACACATAGCTTGCTTGAGCTTTTGCAAGCCGAATTAAAAGATGAAGAAAAATTATTTTTAAAAACAATCATCCCTTTTGGCAAGATTTTCAACAATATGGCAGAAACAAAAAGAAGAGAAGAAGATATTCCATCCAAAAACCGAATCGGCCAATTGAATGCATGTTGGAAACAAAAAGTAAAGAACCTGTGTCTCATTGTTCAGTCATGTGAACAAGCCATAGCGAAGAAAGATAAATTATTCACAAAGCTGTCAAATATAGACTTAGCAGGGAAAACCAACGACCTCCAATACCCCCTCTTAATCACAAACTCATTGCCCTTAACCAAGCAAGAGTTTGATAAACAAGTTGCTATGTTGAATACCTTGTCTCTAGAAAAGTATTACAGCATCCTTCAATTTGATCAAGCTCACGTCCATGACTGGCTAGTCAAATATGCAGTACAAAATGAGGAAATTCATCAGGCTCTCTCTAATCTTTCTATCGACTTCCAGGAATTAGAAAACAAAGTTTTCAACATCAAAATATGGAATGAGATCAACGTCGCCCCAATGAAAAGCTACATTGAAGAATGGGTCGAAAGGCAATTGAAATAGGCCGCCAACGAAAGACAACAGGCAGTTCCTGGCATTCCAACAGTCATGGAGAACATCCTTAAAACTGCAATCATCATTGACATCAATGAAACGGCAGCCGCAAGAAAATAGCCAAAGCGCTCATATGTACCCTCACTGTAAGTTTGGTCATCGCATCTTTCATTGTTTCTCAGCCTGGTTATTCCACTTTCTTAAATACAGATGTATAGGCAAACACTTATACCTTTCCATTTATTTTCTTTTGCAGCTATTGCACTCTATCTTCTTTCCACAATCATGTTTCTTGTACATATTTCTCTAATGGTCCGCGGGAGCCCCAATCCCATTATACATGACAAACGCATTGAAATTCCGGTTTATATGTAACAAACTTTAATTTTTTGGTATATTTCAAAATTTGCAGTAGTATGTAACAAACTTTCATTTTTTGACATACTTGAAATAAAAAATGCATTTAAATTTTTATATGTTACAGACTCTATTCTTATCTTTCCACATTCTGTATAACAAATGCATTTGTTTTTTAATATGTTAGACTTGTATTCTTATCCTTCAACAGTCTGTATGGCAAATGCATCTACTCTTTTATATGTTACACACTTTTCTTTTTTTATATATTTCAAAATAAATGGCGTTCAACAATGCAAGTGTCATTTACATATACCCTGTGTTCACACATACATTTAAATTTTTATATTACTTATCTCCTATTAATTTTATGTCATCGTATATTTTTATCTTTCACCAGTCCATATGGAAAATGCATTTAAATTTCCAAATTTAATCTTGCACTGTCAACAAATTTTTTACTTTGTTATTTACTTTCAAAAAAAATAGGTTTACTATATACTTTCAAAAATTAGATGTTGTCGTACCTGTCGACCGTCATTTACTTTTGCACTATCTTCCGTGATATACATTTTGCACAACATTTCCCTGATATACATTTTGCACCAAACACTTCGCTTCATTTACAATTCGACCCCATTTTCCACAATTTGTTTTCTAACTTCCTTGGCAGGTACTGCGCTGCCACACAGCCTTGTTCTTCAAAGGTAATGATTCCTTTATGCTTGATTTTTTATAATAAAACACATAATGCCTTCATCTAATTATGTACTAATAGAAAAAATGTAAATACATAGGTTTCAATGGAGTGCATTGGATATCCACTTCAACCAAGTTATTGTAAAAGAAGTATAACTCTCTCTACTATTTAATTTTTTATAATAAAGCACATAATGCCTTCATCTAATTATGTAATAATAGAAAAAATATAAATACATAAGTTTCAATGGAGTGTGTTGGATATCCACTTCAACCAAGTCATTGTAAAATGGAGTGAGTTGATATCCACTTCAACCAAGTGATTGTAAAAGAAGTATAACTCTTTCCACTATTTAATCTTCATTTGTATTTTCCTTGGATGACAAGAAAGTGTAATATAGTAGTTCCATTGGGAGTGTTGACACAATATTTTTCCCAATATATGGTTGATAATGTGCTCCACAAATATGCACCATGGAAAGATTTTTTACTAGTGTGCATAACTTTTGTAGAGAAAGAACCATGTCCTAAGTAACATTGACCACATCCATGTAGTATAGAGAATCTTCACTTGGATTCCACCACCCTTGGAAGGTATATTTAAACCTTGGAAACCTTATATTTTAAGGTAAGATCCACTTGAATTCTTTGAATGGATGGTTTTGTGCAATTCTATTAAATTTGGAAGCTAACCACTTCTATGATGTAGAAAAAATATAATTTGAAGGATGTCCTTAACAATTAAAAGAGATTGGGAACCCTATAACAAAGAATGCCAAGGATCAATGTGAGGCTATCATAAAATGGGAAAGGTTTATGGAGGCCATGCAAAACAAGCATCGCCCATTCAAGAATTATGAAGATTAGTTTTGTGATGGAAACAACTATGTCAGTCTTGAGATCACTCTAATATCAAGGATACATGAACAAGTTCCATGACCTCATGGCTTATGTTGATATTTGGGAGACTTAACTCAATCTAACCTCATAGCATGTTGTATCATTAAATCCAAATCAAGTTAGTGTTTGACTATGAAAAGTGTGGTATATTCACATAGGCTAAACACCTTAATGCAAACATTTACACGCATATCAAAGATCTAGACACCAAAATTTACATGGTTTAAATGCTCAAAGGTGGGAGAAATCCATGGAACTTGAGCAATTGATTAATGTGCAAATTAATTTACATGAACATATATCAATTCAATCATTAACAAATGACCATTCATGCTCTTTAAACAGAGATCATGGACCATTGCAATTGGGAGTTAAGACATAAATCAAAAGTTGTTAATATTGAAGAGATTTTTTAATTCAATTCATGTGATTCAGTAGTTTCAAATGTTTGATGACTCATATGTAGGACATGATCGTGATCATCATACTAGTAAAGTACAAAAGAACGCAAACTAAACACACTAAAAGCACACTTTGACTTAAAACTACATTAGACCAAATTGAACTTACCCTAGCCCCTATTATCAAAATATCTTAACACCCCCCTTAGGAAGTTACAAACTGGCATAGAATTGGAGGATTTAAAAAGTGTCAAAAGGAGAAGAAAGAATGAATTAGAGGCCTATTCACCCTTAATGACAACTTCTTGAACTCCTAACATAGATCGAAGTTTGAAAAACTTTTGTTTTGAGAGTCTACACTTCATGAAAATGTTAGCAAGTTGATCATCTAAACATCAATAGTGCACTTCAAGGGTGCACTCTTGAAGTATCTTTTAAATGATTCAATGCATGTGTAACTCAATGTATTTGTTGTGTTGACACTTAACTAACTCCCTAGTAATTTGAATGTCATTCTAACTATTTCTCCCAAGAGTGGTCAGATTCTGCTACTGGAATCCAAACTCTGAAAGGATCTATTAAAGACAAAGAACTTCTTGAATTCCATGAACTGTGGCTTGATACTCATATTATGTGAAAGAAAGAGAAAGGGCATTTTGTTTCTTGCTATCCAAGTGACTAGTCCAAAACCAAGGTTGAAAACAGAACCTATAGTGGACATTCAAGCATCGGGGCCATGGGCCCAGTGCAAATATATAAACCAACCAACATAGGAGATCCCCCTAAACTATATTGTATGCCAAACTAAATTTTACCTTGGATATATCAAAGTATACTCCTTGCTTCTTTCCAATGGATTTCATGGGTTTATTGCATGTATCAAGCAATGAAACCAATAATAAAGGAGATGTCAAGGCAAGCATGAGTTAAATGCAAAAGGATGCCAACTAATTCTTAATGTAAAGAGGCATCCACTTTGGGTGAGGCACAAGTGGCAGCAAGTTTAACTCTAAACTATAAGGGATACGTTAGGTTAGTCTTGACTTGGTCAAGGGTGATTTTATTGAAGGTGGTTTAAGATAACACAAAGTTTTAACCCATAGTATACATGTGAAGTAAGCCTATAGTTAAAGTAGATTATTGTATCCATTGTAAAATACCTCTTATGGTTGGCTTGGTCAAATTAGCCAAGGTAATAAAGAGGTCTTTGAAGATGATTTTCCTAGTTTACACTCCAAGGAAAATCTCTTGTGTACTTTTTGTGTTTTTCTTTTCCTATCTCCTATGTAGTATTTTTACATGGTATCAAAGCCCAAGCATGCCTACACTCTCTAGAAAAAGTGTTCTAATTTTGGGATCCATGGAGGTTTGGCCATGTGAGTTCATGGTTTGAAAAGTGTAGTGAGCTTCTATCATGATTTGTTAATGTGGAGGAAGATGTTACTTGCTAAGTGGAGCTCATGGCATGGATGGAAGGGTTACATGAATACATATTGGAAGAGGTCATTGATGGATATCAAAGTTTCCCAAATCTAGGGATGGCCTAAAATATCTATAAACCATAGGAGGATGAGTGAGGTTGATTCACTTCGACAACAAGTGTAGAGCCCAACAATGGTAGTTGGAAAGGCATCAAGAGAATCAAAGTGGAGAATTGGTGGAAGCACGGAGGCTAGCAAATGGAATGAAAAGAAGAAATCACATGTGAGAACTTTGATTCAAATGTTCACTTATGTAAATTTGAGAATAGAATTTAGGGGATATAATTAAGAGGGGATGTTGTAAGTATTCCTAGATAAAATAAGAAGGGGATACGTTGTTTATCCAAAGTCAAATTTAAAGGGGCAATTGTTAGGTTATTCTTTAGTCAATAAAAGGTGAGTTTATCGTAGGTGGTTTAGGGTGGCACACAATTTTAGCACATGGTATTCATGTAAAGTGAGACTATTTAAGTGACTTATTGTCTCCATTGTAAAGTGCCTCTTATGGTCAACTTGGCCAAGGTAATAAAGATATTTTTGAAGCTAGTTTTCTCAATTTAGGGTTTATAGGATAAATATCTTGTGTACTTCTTGTGTAATTTTGTTTTTTTCTTTATCTCTCTCTTGTATAGGATTTTAAGACAATCATTGATGTAAAAGCAATAAATAATGTCACATGCATACTTAGAATGGGAAAGAGAGATACCCTCCTAGGTTTGAAAAACTTGGAGGCTAAGAAAATAATGTAAGTGGACTAAGTCTATCATGTCAAAGTTCTTATTAAAGCTATATTTCACGTGGTTTAGAAATTTGTTGTAACTACCTATGAGAACAAGGTTATCAACATAAAGTAAAGGTATGAGAAGATGGTCACCTACATGCATGGTATAGACATTGGGGGTCAAAGTGTTATCTAGCAATGTTAGAATCAAGAAGGAATCAGTCCATGTTTTTCATACCAAGCTTGAGGAGCTTACTTGAGACTATAGGAATTTCTTACATGATAGACAATGTTGGAGTCATTATAAACAAATCTAGGAGGTTGTTCCATGTAAATTTATTCTTGTAAATCCCCATGCAAGAAGGAAAATTTGACATCCATTTGATGGACCCCCTATCAATATAAGGTGGCAAGGGAAATCACAATGCATATGGAATTTATTTGTTAATGGGGCAAAGGTTTAATTGTAGTCAATGCTTTCTACTTAATTGACTTTATACTTATGAAAAAACTTTGACAACCAATTGGGCCTTGTGTCTATCAACACTAGCATCTATGACATGATTTGTCCTATATTTAACCCATTTACATATAACAAATTTTCTTCCTTTTGAAAGAGGGTATATATTCCAAGTATCATTTGTCATTAAGGAACAAAACTCTTCATACATTGTAGCATCCCATTTTGGATGACCAAAAGATTCTTTAAATGTTTCTGGATCCAAAGTCTCTAGAACTTGAGCCAAAAGATAAGGCAATCATTGGAACTGTGAACATGTCTGATGTTGAAAAAAGGGATCACTAACTAAATCATTAACTACTTTCTTTGTTGTACAAACCCAACAATGAAATTATGGATCTAGTGCAATGTCGGGTTCAATAAATTCATCTGGAGGACAACACTGAGTAAGTAGAGTATTATTTTCATCCTCACTATCATTATCTAAAGAATAATGATCCAAAATAGAATCAAAGATAGCACATACATCAAGCAAGGCATGTAGGACAAGAGATCTTTATCAAATTGAACATATCTTCTAACAATGACTTAGGTTGTATTAGGTGCAAGAAATTGACAAGCTTTTTCATCTTCTAAATAACCAATACAAATGCACTTCCTTTTAGGTTGTAAGTCTTTCCTTTTCTCACGAGAAATGTGTGCCCAAGATTCATTGCCAATACACAAGAGTTGCTTACATCAAGCTTAATGGTACTTCATGCTTCCTTCGATGTAATATGCTTTAAACTCCAAATGGGAGTGCAATTAACTATGTAATTCACATAATTGATAGCTTTTTCCCAAAAATGAGGAGTTAGTTCGTTAGATTGGAGCATGCAATTATCCATTTCCTTTAAGATATGTTTCTTTCTTTCAGCAAAACCATTTTGGTGTGATATATATGGTACAATGTGTTGCATCTGAAGGCCTTATGTAGTGCAATAAATGTTAATTTTCGAATATATGTTATTAGCTTTAGAATTTAATATCCAGATTGTTTTTCTACAAGGGTCTTGAAGGCCAAAAACATGTCAAAAGCTTCACCCTTAATTTCTAACAAAAATCCAAGTGTGTATGGATAAGTCATCAATGAAGGTTAAGAGATACTTGAACCCAAAAACGAAGCATAAGTAAGTGAACCAAACGAATCACTATGTTTCAATGAGAGATAGTTCAAGTGGCCAAACTACGCATGTCAAAGTCTACTCATATCATCGCTATGTGTAACAAAAACTAAAGGAAGTGAAGATGACCCGAAGTTGTCAAGCTTGTGCAACCTGGTAATGTCATTGATTGTTCCTAATGATAGAATATGATGAGGATCGTTTAAGTTCTTGATTACAACTTGGTTGGGAAAAAACTCCATATGATTATTCCTTCACCAAAATGAGTGATTTAATAAACAAAAAGAAGGTTGAATGAGAGACTAAAACACATAGTACATAATTAAAGTGACCATCAATTGGTTGAACCACTCCTAATCCTACAACAACTAAAGATTTATCATCACACCAACAAATATTTTTTGGGTGTTACATTTATTTGTATTGGAAAAATGACTTTATCCTCACCCATGTGATAAGAAGCTCCTAAATCAAGAATACACTCATTCGAAGAACTAGAATTTGATGCATTAAAAGAAAACCAAAARGCAGAAAGAACATGTCATTTTGAGGAAGGAGAAGAGGARTTATCTAGATAAAGCTTCTTCTTCTTCATGGTTTCTTTGAGKGYTTCCATMTTCTTGAAACAATGCAACTCTTGATGAACATCTCAACCACAAAAGTTATCRTGTTTGTCAAACTTCTTTCCATTTGGCTTAGCTCCTTTATCAACATTAGGAGTAGGAGAAAGYTGAGATTCTTCAGTGGCCTTGTTTGCTTTGTTGTTGCAAGCATGTTTCTTTGTGGAACGATTGGGGCCTTAMTTATATTATGGCACTAAKGYTATRCTAAAGGTWCTTGTAGAATTGATATCTCCAAGATGTAAGAGTTGATCTCTCCCTCAAACTAGAGAATCACATAATGTGTCTAAATAGGGCATTATATAAGTAGTACCTTGACTAAGAAAAGTCTCTCTAGTAGAGTGAAAGGTGGATGCAAAAATAGAATAGGAATTTCAAGTTTAGAAAGAATAGAAAAAAAAAATAGCCAATTGTCATATTTCTTGATTACAATTTAGAAGTAAAAGTAAGGGTGTAAGTGTCTTGTACTTCGAAAGAAACATAAGAAATTACCAACCCAAAAATGTATCTTAAATAAATAATAAAATGGATTAGCGGTTGTATTCAGAGTTAAATCACAAGGTTAATCACGTAATGGGTCAAATTCCTATTTCCCTTGGAAAAAAATTCTGGTTATAATATTTTGCACAAGAATGTGGGGTTAACTTATTTTGCATGAGAAAGAACATGGGTTTAACTTATTTTGCATGATAAACAATGTGGGGTCAACTTACCATTTTGAAATTTTCATGAAAGCAAGTTAATGAGGTCTTCTTTGTCTTCTTTATAGATATGTTATGTGATCTACAAACTGAGGGAAATGTCATTATTAACTTGTCTGCTTAGAACACTCTTGAAACTTTTGTGATAGTCGTTTCAAGAAAATTATCTCAATCATGCCAAGCATCAACTAATCAATTATCATAAATCTGATTTTAATCATCTTATTCAATTATCATTTCTAATCTTATCTTTCATTCATTTATAATAGGAAAATCATTCAATCTAGATTGCTATCTGCAGTCACTTGTACTTTATCAAGATTATCTTAATTATTTCCATAGCAATAATACTATCCTCTTGCCATTACTTATAAGATAGAATGTTAAGGTCAATGATAAGGATGTTTAGAATTATTATCATTAATTACAAGAGGAAATGGATACATTGATGAACGATATTGGTGGATTTTTGGGGATTAAAAGTCTTGTGTTTTCAAAGTAATATTTGCAAACACCCTATTCACAATAGAGAAGTTTAAGAGTGGTAACAACCTAAGGAGTTTCTAGGTCATGTATATATAATCTAGGTCATGTAGGCAATGGGATTAGTGTTGGCAGGTATCACGAGAAGATGGATTGATTGACAAAGGAAAGTTTGTATAGATCAACTAGAATGCAAAATTATATTTGTTTGATCCTATGATTTTTTATTCTAATGATAATTGTTTTCCTTTCCAAGTTATGATCCTTACTTTGGGATTTGATTTTCCATTTGAATTAAAGACCTAATTTATGAAGATCTCACCCTTAGTTTTCTCCTGGGGTTTCATATTATATACTTCTTTGATGCTAGGTCTATCTTGCAGTATGATTACCTCTTACCCCTGACTTGATTAACTTAGTTGATTTTCTTTTGGTTTTCCTTTTAGTTTAGTTTTATTTACTTTATTCATTTTGTTGAGCTTTATTCAATTTTCATTGATTTGTACATATTTTTATTTGTTCACTCTTTCCAGCATGAAATTCTTTATGACCATGTGCTAATTGATCAACTTTGGTTCACTGAGATGCAATGTTAAGTTGTCATAGCATGATAAATAATTACCTTTGAGAATCTTGTCAGGATAATGTTAACTAATAAACCTGGAAGTTTGAGTTGTGGTGGAACATCTTTTGATACTCAAATTTTTTCATGCTAATATAGTTTAATTATTTATCTGGTTGTTTACTAGAATTCTCTGTTGGAAATCCATAGTCACACATTTAATGCATCCAATGTCCTCTATCATCAAGAAGAGAACGACCAAGTGCTTAGAAGGGAAGATCAATATTTTGGAAGAGTTTATTCATGAAAGTTCTAGTTTACCAATTATCAAGGAAGAGGTTACAATTGACTGTTTAGTGGTTAAAAGTTCATATTTATACCAATTCCTTGAGTCATAATTGATAGTTCATCACCAAACAATTATACAGATCTAGAAGTAGGAAAATAAGAAACCCTTGACAACATGATCATCAAGAGTTGTACCAATGTCAGGGAATCTGTTCAAGATTATGCCTTCAAGGATAGACTCTTATCGGATGCAAAGTGATGGTGATCTACATATCAAGTAGAAAAACTATAAATTGAGAGGTGACCCATCAAAGCGTTTTGATTATAATCACACACACATTAATGTTTCCCTCTCTACAATGAGGGATTGTCATAATTTTACATTTATGGATTGCCATGATTCATCTCTTGTTTTCAATTATTTGTTACAAAGACTTAAAATCACTCTCACTGAAAATGAGGGTAGAATTGTTGATTGGTTGGAGAACTCGTATTTAAAAAGGTTTATATGGAATGGTAATATGATTATCTTTTTATTTGTGAATAAAAGTTTAAAAGGTGAGCATAAGTATAATTCCTCTTATCTTTTTCTTACGAATTTTCTAATCTTGTTTATTGATTTGTTTCTTCTTTATGATTGTAGGTTTGGAATTATGCAGATGGTTGTACTCCCATTGAGATTTTTCTTAGCTTGCTTTCAGTCGGCATGTTTTAGCATAGACTTAGTGTAGTGAAACTTAGTTGAGTTTTCTTTTTAGTAGTTTTCTTAGATCATTTTAGTTCCGGTTTTTCATTTCTACTTGTAAATAATTTTATTTCTAGTTGTTAATCCATTTAAGTATGAGTTTCTCTCTCAGACTGGAATCCTGATCAATTTGAGTTTCTTCTTGTATATAAGTGATATGAAAATCCTTAGATGTTAAATTATTTCTTAAGTACACATTAACATCCAACCTTATTTGAAATATTAAGATTGTCTTGACTATTTGCAAAACAACATATGAATTCACTTACTTATCCAAAACCTCATTAATGATGAATAACTTGCGAGAAATCTAAGTAAAATAGAAACAACAAGAACAAGGCACATTACACAAGTTGTTAATTGAGTTCACCCAAGAATCACCCATCTTGGGCTACATCTCCGAGTCCACTTCCAAATGAGAGACCACTCTATTAATGCAAAAATGATTGATACAATAATGACTCTACTTGCATTTTTAACAATGATCTTCTAAATTGTTGCTCAAATTCATAAACATAGGTCAGCACCGAATTCTTCTCGAAATTATGAGAAAAATGAGTATAAACACCTTATACTTTTCTCAAGGAACTTTATGGCACACAAAATGATGCACTGTCAAAATATTAGCACCTCTTGGCACACATTTCGATGCATCCCTTTTGCAATCTTGGTATGCAATTCTATGTCTTATGCATTGGTTTGGGCACTGGTATAAATAGGGGAGGTCAGGGGGGTCAAACCCCACCCATCCCCCTATATTTTGAGTGGCACATAAATACAACTTTAAATATAATGTTTTTGGTTGTTATAATCAACGACACATGTGGCGCAATGGTTGGCATATAATGTTAAGGTGTTGGGCGTCAGTCCGGAGGTTGCGGGGTTGACCCCGACCGATGGCCTTTTATGTTATGTTGTTATAACAAAGAACTAAAATGCATATTTATCCAATAGAATATTCGACGGATTATGTAGCACAGTTGGTTATGTGGTTGTTTCGTCCATCAGAAGTCATGGGTTCGATTCCCTATCAACCCAACAAATTTTTCGATAAGGCCATATTGGGAAAATTCATAGTGCCACGTGGCACTATCCCATTGGTCCATGTGTCACTGATCTGAAAATACCAAACAAGTTATGATACCAATTTTATTTGAAATATCAATAAAACTCTTATATTAATTCAATTCAAAAATCCTTAGATGTCAATACACATACACATCCAACCAGATTCGGGAAATTGAAGATCGCTTGACTATTTGTAATGTATCATGTGATTGTCTTACTCATCCATAAATTCATAAACTGATGAATAACTTGAAATGTAAATGAGATGACATAGCAGAAAATAAAAGAACTCAAATACATATATGGATGACATATATCATCTTCAAAGTCTCTTTAAATTGCATGATTGTTCTTCATCGTCTCAAAATTCCAAATTACATTAAAATATAGGCTTACAAAACCACAATTTTAAATATGCTCTGAAAATCCGTTGCTCAAATCCAGAAATGGAGTGCACCGTTGAATTCCTGGCGAAAATTTGTGCAAAATTAATATAAAATACTCGAAATTTCTTGTTACCCCTCGACACGCTTTACGATGTAGGCTCATATTCCATGTACACTCAACACACATTACGAGGAAAAAACACACATTAATTATGTGTATAATGTGTTGGGGTGCACACCATTAAATAGGGTGCCCCTCTAACCAAGTCTCAAATTTTGTGGCAAGCATTAAATACAAGTTGGTTAAAACTAAATATTATATATAGTAGGTTGGGGGTTCGAGCCCCACTGATCATACTATATATAAACCTATTGTTACAATAGTTTTGGCATATAGTTGAAACCATAGTATATCTTCCACGCGAATTTTGTTATATAGTTACATTTTTTATAACATATAATTATATGTTATATATAATATATAACTTATCAACCATTCCCAGTTATAGTGGGAACTTTCCATGGTCACATAACATTACATATGTCCAAAAAATATGGGTCAAGGGCTAAGCCCTCAGCCCTATTCTCACCCAAATCACACTATAGCTTAACTTAAATAATTTTAAACACACACACACACACACACACACACACACACACACACACACACATATATATATATATATATTAAGTTCTTTATGGTGGTGTGTTGGTAGTGAGGGATATGTTAAGCCTTTGGTGACTATGGAGGTCATGGGATCGAACCTTGTTGACTCCAAAAATTTTACACAAACTTAACCATTACTGGTCAATGAGGGGCTGCCACGTGGCAACCTCTCATTGGTTATCCTTGCCACATGTCAATGAATCATTGGACCACTTGCAAGCCTAAAGTTACGACTGCCAACTCATTTGCCCAGTCAATTGATCAATCCACATGGCACCCTAGGGTGTGGCCACGTCACTTGTACAGTCATGCCACATGTCATTGTAGGGACATGACACGTGTCCTTTTTACCCCTTTAACTTTTGACTTTGACCTGGTTGACTTGAACTTTTACTGCCCATAACTTTTGCATATGAACTTTGTTTTAGGTGTTGTTTGCGTCGTTAGAAAGTTGATGACGATCTATATGCATTGATGTCATTTTTTAGACGATTTGAGATGGTTAAATTTTGAGCATTTATGGATCCCCTAGGACCTCTTTGAGCATTTTGGATCCTCTTAGACCTCTGTGAGCATTTCTTAGATCCTCCTGGATCACACCTCCCCACTGAAGAAATTTTGGAAGAAATTTTGGACCTCCAAAGTATAGATATTCAACAACTTAGTGATGATAATTCACTCTTCCATCTTACTGAAATTTTCTAATCAGTAACTTAGTGATGGATTTTCTTCACTCTTCCATCTTGTTGAATTATTTGGAATTAAGTCTTCATCTTGGTTCTTCGATCTCAGGTACTAGATCAGTGCACTTATGTTTGCTTCTCTGGAATATAGCTCTGACTTTGGCTTCTGGAATTGTAGCTAATATGATATATATAGCTCTGGTTTTGGATTATAGATTCCCTGACAACAAAAGACTCGTTCATTGAATCTCTTCAATACCTATATCATGTATTTCAACATCCACTCCCATCTCCTTCTACTGAACATAGTCTATCTTGAACAATATGAAACCAAGTCGAATGTTGATCTATGTCTTGCCCATTTGGAATCTTTGTTCTTGTATTGTTGATGTATCTATAGAATTCCCTGAATGAATACTATGTTCATTGTCACTTCTTCCTTGAAGAACAATTCTTCTTGTACTGTTATCATCTGCACTCGATTACCTCTATTCAAGGTATACATATTCACGAACATGACATAGTATTTAAAATATGCTTATAGCATGCACCTTTATGTGACTTTTATAAGAGGATTACTTCTCCTTTATCAGCTCTAGAAAGTTTTGCATTACTTTGATGCTTTGTCCTCT
The DNA here is from genome assembly GCA_009831015.1 of Picea engelmannii. NCBI lineage: Eukaryota > Viridiplantae > Streptophyta > Pinopsida > Pinales > Pinaceae > Picea > Picea engelmannii. Next base: position 77,243 of record ML834838.1, read on the forward strand.
CCTAAACTACATTCTCCAACTCCTTGCATCCTTCTATTCCTTCACTTTCAGTTCTTCATAATCAAGAATGTTGACTAGGACCATTCGATCCATATGTAGTCTTTAGTTGATTACAAGACAATACATTTGTCTATATTGTTGTCAAAAAGCATTGAAATCTTCATAATGAGATTCCTCTCACTGTAAAAAAATATGTATATAGGTGGCTATATAGAAATCTCTAACAAGATTCCTCTCACTCTATAACAAAGTGTAAGGTGTAAGGTGGCTATATAGAAATATCTAACGAGATTACTCTCACTCTTTACAACATGTAAGGTGGCAATATAGAAACTCTCTTTACAAAATTCCTCTCACTCATACAAGTTGGCAATATAGAAATTTACAAAGTCCCTCTCACTCTTATAATTTACAATGAGTGGATTATTCATAAATGAGGTAAGGGCGCTTTCACCTCACTTGTCCAATATCATGCATCCATCTTGCTTGGATATTGAGTATCTAACTCATCACAACCATAATGAATATTGAAACAATATTGTTGATCAAGTTAACCATTCCCCTAAATTCAAAAACTTTGTTATTCATTATTGCAATAGCCAATCACATTCGACTGATTAGTAATAAACTGAACAACAAAACTGAATATACAGATGTGAAAGACAATGAACCATAAACATAGATTCACTTATTAACAGGAACAACATCAACCAAAGGAACTGTTATGTTTTCAACTGTAGGCTGTAAATATGGATCCTAGATACTAGCATTAGCTAGCATGTGCCATGTAGTGACAACTGTCAAATTAATCTTCATCTAATGAGCTCTCACAATGAACTCAATCCCATCCTTGAATAGATGATACTTATTTTGTTCCCTGTAGAAAACAACCTTCCTATCATACAAGTGTGAACTTCCCAAAACCATCCTGCAAATGTCAAGTGGAAAAACGTCTAACTCTACCTCATCAATGAAATTGTATGTGATCATGAATCGTAACTTGCACTGCTTAGTTACCTGTACCTGAGCATTATCACAAATCTAACCCAAAGGACACGGTCTCAGATGAGGCCTAGTTTCCAATCCCAAATTATGAACAACTTGCTCTGAAATAAGATTCACTTGTGATCCACTATCAACAAATGTATAAATCTTAGTGTGCTTTGGGATGAATCGTAAATGAAACAGATCTTTTATTTTCCTTCCATTAGGGATTACTTTAGCCTTTGCAGAAAAAGTACGTGAACTGAAACTTGCCACAGAATATTTACCTTTGATGCCCATAGATTTAACCTTGGTTTCATCCTCAAAATCTTATCCAAGATCATCCACCATGGTCATGGTCTTCTTATTACCCTTTCTAGGCTGAGCCCATTTCGGTTTCAATTTTGGATGCAACTTCCAACACTTTTCCTCCTCATGTCCTTTCTTCTTGCAATGAGAACATGTAGGCTTCTCTTCTTCTTTATTCTTCATTGTAGATGTCTTCTTGAAGTTATGTGGCTTCTTCGACTACTTCTTGAAGTTATGCGACTTTCCTGAGCCTTTATCACCAATTCTCTTGGACTTCTTTTGATCCTCATACATTTCTTCCACCATAGCCTTCATTTCCATGAACGTAGAAAAGAATGCCTCTTCGGTATCGAAAGGATTTGGATTAGAAGAATCCATGCCTTTTGTTGAAGCCATTTCTTCTTTCAAAATGCATTCCTTGAACTAATCTCAGGAATGTACTCTTCAAACGATCCTTCACCAAGCCTGAGTATGGACCTCATAAGCATTCACTTGCAAATAAATGCCAAAACTTGCTCTGATACCACATGATCTAAAAATACCACACGAGTTCTGATACCAATTTGATTCAAAATATCAATAAAACTATGATATTAATTCAACCCAAAAATCCTTATATGTCAATACACATACACATCCGACCAGATTTAGGAAATTGAAGATCGCTTGACTATTTGCAACATATCATGTGATTGTCTTACTTATCCATAAATTCATAAACTAGTGAATAACTTGAAATGCAAATGAGATGGAACAACAGAAAATAAAAGAACTCAAATACATATATGGATGACATATATCACTGCATCTTCAAAGTCTCTTTAAATAGAATGAATGTTCTTTGTCATCTCAAAATTCCAAATTACATTACAATATAGGCTTACAAAAGCACTATTTTAAAGATGCTTCGAAAATCCACTGCGCAAATGCAAAAACGGAGTGCAACGTTGAATTCCTGGAAAAACATCATGAAAAATTGATATAAAATACTCAAAATTTCGTCAAGGTACCCATCAGCATGATTTGCGGTGTATCCACATATGCCATGTACCCTTGACATGTATTACGAGGCAAAAACCCACATTAATTGTGTGTACAATGTGTTGGGGTGTGCACCATTAAATAGGGCACCCCTCTAACCAAGTCCCGAATTTTGTGGCAAGCATTAAATACAAGTTGGTTAGAACTAAATATTATATATAGTAGGTTGGGGGTTCGAGCCCCATGGACCATACTATATATAAACCTTTTGTTACAACAGTTTTTGCATATAGTTGAAACCATAGTATATCCTCCACGCGAACTTTGTTATATAGTTACGTTTTGTTATAACATATAATTATATGTTATATATAATATATAACTTACCAACCATCCGCGGGTATAGTGGGAACTTTCCATGGTCACATAACATTACATATGTCCAAAGAATATGGATCGAGGGCTAAACCCTCGACCCTATTCTCACCCAAATCACATTATACCTTAACTTAAATAATTTTAAACACACACACACACACATATATATATGTCCAGTCCTTTATGGTGGCGTGTTGGTAGTGAGGGATATGTTAAGGCTTTGGTGACTATGGAGGTCATGGGGTCAAACCTTTTTTACTCCAAAATTTTTATACAAACTTAACCATTACTGGCCAATGAGGGGCTATCACATGGAAGGCTCTCATTGGCTATCATTTCCATGCATCGACGAATCATTGGACCACTTGCCAGATTGAAGGTACGACTGCCAACTCATCTGCCCAATCAACTGATCAGTCCATATGGCACCTTGGGATGTGGCCACGTCACATGTACAATTGTGCAACGTGTCATTGTACATACATGACACGTGTCCTTTTTACCCCTTTCACTGTTGACTTTGACATGGTTGACTTGAACTTTGATTTCTCATAACTTTTTCATACGAACTTTGTTTGAGGTGTCGTTTGCGTCGTTAGAAAGATGATGATGAGCTCTACGCATTGATGTCATTTTTGAGATGATTTGATATGGCTGAATTTTGAGCATTTATGGATCCCTTAGGACCTCTTTGAGTGTTTTGGATCCTCCTAGACTTCTATGAGTGTTCCTTAGATCCTCCTAGATTATTGACGCTCTTACGAGCCCACCTGTTATACAATCAGTGCCACGTCAATGCACAATCAACTTGCCTATGTCAGCTGCCACCTGTCATTGCCATACCATTATCATATTATCACTTGTCAGTGCCATGTCATTACCATACTGTCACCTGTCAGCTTCCATGTCACTATACAACCTGCCATGTGTCACCCTTTCAATGGTGCCACATGGAACGTACGGATGCCATGTCATTCGTACATATGACATGTGGCAACTTTTTACTAGGTCTAATTGGGTGCCAAAAATGCCAAAATTGAGTGACACATGGTAGTCTCTCATGTTACCATGTCAGCATGTTGATGTCATCATGATGTCACCCTATGCCTTGTTAGTTGTACAGATGGCCACATGGCATCCTATGGGCCTACCGCGTGTCGTGCCTTGTTTGGCTTTTGGTATGTTGCTCAAAATATTTAGAGCATTATAACTTCTTCTTATGACGTATGTTTGAGGCCATTCAAACTGCATTGGAAAGATCTCATCGATCTCTACGCACTGGATTCATTTTCATTTTCATTTGAGACAATCAATTTTTAAGTTTTCTTAGATCTACCTAGATCAATAAGTAGGTTTAGAGATTGGTTGTTATAACTAGCGGAAAAGACATTCTTCCCTATGGATTGGAAACATGTTTGGACAACTCGGGGAAGTGTTACTCTTGAACTTTTCTACCTGGGTTACCTTGAGAAAAATTCTATGCTACCAATCTCTAGAAATTATCAATCATGATGTTTATTAATTCGGCATTTGGTTAGAAATCGAGCCCTGATTATCTTTTCATGTATTGTTTCTGATTTGTTCTTTGATATAGTTTTAATAGAAATATATTTCAAAGAGGTTGTTGTTTGGAGACACTTTTAGACAACATGATTATTCTAATTTGATTCCATAGATGTAATATTCGCTTCTTGCCTCATCAGATTTAATTATTGAAATCATCGGGATTAATAATCAGCTTTCATGACAAAGAGAAATTGATACTTTAGTGAAAGATAGTAGATGCAATTTCTGAGATTGGAAGTCTGGTGTTTTCAAAGTTTTGTTTACAAGGTGTTATAACCCTATGTTTCATAGGATCAACTAGTGACTAGAATTTCTCTCTCTAGTTGGATTTTTGTTGTAAATAATATTTTATTCTTCAAATGATTTACGAAAGAAAAAGAAAAGAAAAAAAAGGAAAAGAAAAAGAAAAGAAAACAAAGAAAAGGGAAAAAGAATAAAAGATGGTATGAAAGAAAAAGATGAAACCCCATGCAATAAAATTGGCTTGATCCATACTATAACCATGGTCAAGTTCTTTAAATTTAGGAAGATAGGTTAGCGAATAAATTGGGCTAAATAGTTTAATCTTAGCCTAATTAGATAGGATAGTGAATAAACTTGGCTAAATAGTCTAAACTTAGCCAAGTGTCTTAGGTTAGAATAATTATTAACCCAACAATCTAATATGGGTTAACTTTGCTAGGTGATTAGATTAAGATATAGGTTAGTATGCTTTTAGTCTAATAAAATTTATGAAAAGTTGGTTAAATGCTTTGATTTGAGTCAAAATGTTACAGTTTGGACCCCTTGGTGACAAATATAAAGAAGGGAAGAAGCGGAAAAACCCATAAAATGCTTTATCCTAATTTGTTGTGATGAAATGACATTTTTGTCACTTTGTGCTAAAAGGCACGCTTATCTCAGTGGTCCATTGGCATGTGCAAGGATCTACGGTCAGCAGAGGATATCGAACCCCCCTGACCATTCTTCCTTTAACAGTTTNGGGGGGGGGGGGGGGTCCGAGAAGGTGGTATTTCCCAGGAGGGCCCCTCCTAATGTGGCACATTATTGTTAATTCGGACCCCCCTCGCTCTTTACCACTTACCGCCTACCCCCCCTCCAAGAAAACCGCCAAACCACCCTTACATACCACCTCCGCACTACGTCGCCACGCACCATTACTCTTCCTACACGTCACGTTTCACTCACATGTCGCCCATCACATCCCATCCACCTATTATCCACTCTTTCCCCTCCATGTTACCTCCATCTATTCATTAGCCATTCAATTCCCTCCACCTCACTTCCGATATGACCAATTGACCAATCAATGCAGTCGTCATGACCATTAACCTTTTGACCTGTCATCCACTCCTAACGGAGACCCGTTCATCCACTTAATCTCGTTTTTTCATCATTGTTGCATTGTTCGTGATCCAGACGCAGTCAAAGCCACCATTATTTTTTCTCTTCAGTCAATGATTGCCATTAACGCCTGGTAAACACAATTAACATCCTTTTCAGTTTTGCAGGTATTAGTCATATCAATGGCACCCAAATCCAAATCTTCAGAGATCGAAGAGAATCCTTTCCTCCCTCCTTCTGTCGACCTGGATTGAATATCGTTGGTTGATAAAGACTACTTAATTGCAGAGCTGAAGTGCAAATTTGACTTTTTCGAATTGCACTTTTGGCTCGAAGACATTTTTATGGACCAGAGCGACGAGATTAGACTCTGGGAGTCCAATCTCCCATTGTACCTCTTCCCTCAGACATACCATTTCCGTGAGTTCACTCTAAAATTCCAAGCACACTATCTCCTTAGCCAAAGAGCCATTGTTTTTTCATCTGGTGAAACTCTTTTCACCATTACCCCAGAAATGATAGACTAGATAATGCATATACCCAGAGCCGACTCCCTTTCCCCTCTTTCCATCAAAATTCTAACCGAGATGTACCAGAATTCATCTTTCCCACAGACAGCTAAAATCTTTGAGCTCTTCCTCCCTGAAAATGCTCAGTTACCCAAAAACAATCCCCCCTACCATTCCTCCATCTTCTCAGTGAAAGGTAACCAGATCATTTCTTCCTTGTGTTGTCTACTAGGATACTATTCAGACGAGTGGGTAGATGAACTCATCCTGGGATTTCTATCCATATTTTCCACCAAAGAGAAGGCTACTACACAGTTGAACTATAGCCAGTTTATGTCTGACAACATCCATGAACAGCTCTTCAAGTTTTCTACAGAGGGTATGTTCAGGTATTCTTCGATATTGGCATACATGTTCATCTTTTTCCAAGCAGAGAAGTTCTCCTTCTCCCTGCAGAAGCTAGACCAAGATGGAAACCCACAACATGTCACATCATGGACATCATTAGTGAGAAAGAACTCATCTGAGTTCAATTTCAAGCAGCTCATCGACTAGTTTTACCACCCATTGGTAAGCATGCTCAGTGGAAGAACATAACCCAGGATAAATGAAGAAATTCAAAGGATTCTACACTTGTCAGACCTAGCTAAAACAGGTGACTGGTACCTGTACCAGTATCATACAGAGATTAGGGTCTACAAATGTGAATTGACCCCTTACAAGTTGTCCAAGTATTTACTTTTCAGTATATTCACCCTAGAATACATCTGACAGATGATAAACTCCAATGATATTCACTTTGTGGCTTTCAAAAAGAAGCAGCAGTTGAGGATCAAGGGACAGATAGGTTCTTTTATTTGCAACAGCCGAGCTGCAGGGGAAGAGGCCAATAAGATGTTAAAGGAAATGAAGTTCAGTCTCAGTTTTCCTTGGCACTATGACCCATGTGGAATTATTGCAGAAGCCATATTAAAGAATAGGATTTCCCCTTATGCTCATGTGCCTAAACCTGAGATTGAGAGATACATGAACCAGACAGAATGGGAGGCAAACACCCTGCTAGATATTGAGAAACATCCTTCTCCTTCCAGCATTTCACAAACAAACACTCCACATGTACTAGTAGAAAAGAGGCCGAGGAAAGAAGTATCTCCCTTAGTCACAGAAGTCTCAGCAAAAGACTTCCAAGTTTACAGGAAGAGACCCAAGACCGGGCATACACCTGATAGGTCTGGAGGAGAAGAAACTCGTTCCACCATAGTAATGGAGGGACAACATTCACCACTTTTCTCAGGCAGCCAACAAATGATGTCCACTTCCTCATCAAAGAAATTGATTGATACCACAATGTCAACTAAGTCTTCACGGGAGCTTGCAAGACTCAACATCTTTGAGAAGTATAACCTGATAAAAAAGAAGATTGAACTGTTGACCAATAGTACCTATGCACAATTCTAGAAATAGACATCTACAGCACAACATAGATTGTTATCTGCCTTCGATATAGAGAAAGGAAGGATGCATATGGAATTCTTGTAGGCACATGTGCCTCATCCCAAGGCAATTTCCGATTATAAAAGGTCAACGTTCGAATTTGATGTCAAAGAAGTGCATCCAGCCGATCAAATGGATATGCACAGACAGACTGGGGAGATGATTTTCTCCACTCTGGAAAATACCTCCATGACTTCTGCAAAGTTGCAGGTTTCCTTAAACAATGTATAAACTCAATTGAAGTTGGAGAAAGTGTTTTCTTTAGCAAAAGATAACAAGATAAAATCTCTGGAGGAACTGGTACTCAAAATTGGGTATGAACCATTAAATGTGAAGGAAACTAAGGAATTACTAAAGAAGAAGAATGTTGATATAGAATCCTTAAGGAAACATCTAAAAATCCATGCCACAGAAGACCCACAGGCGAAGGAGATGGATGAGACTGAAGGCCACAAGGAGGAAATGTTAAAATTAATCATGGAGCAAAATGCGCAGATTAAGGAGATGGAGGCCGAGCTAGAGAATATAGTCAAAAAAAAGGAACAAAATTCACCAATGGTTGTCATCCCACTGGATGCAGTCCCTCTCACAGGGGCCAGCAATAGCAGGCACAACAACAGAACCCCCATCATCTATTCCAGTGACAGATTTGGACGCATCAGAAAAATTGGCAAATTCAATGGAAGACATGAGCTTGCAAGGATGGGAAATCAAAAGACCGCAAGATGAGATTAATAACCTTTAGAAGCTGAAAGCCACGTTTCAGGCTAGCTACAATAAAGAGATGCACAAATCACAGAGGTGCAAGCAAGAACTACAGAAGCTGCAGAAGGAGACAATCGTGGCCAAAACACTTTCGGAGGCCAAGGAAATAATTTAGATGGACATCTTCCAATCAATGACAGAAATATGGCCCCTGATATAGATTGTGTTTGAGCAGCACGAGCTTGTGTAGAGAGCTAGGCAAGCCATCGACAAGATAAAAGGAGAATTGGTAGAAATGACTACCAAGGCCAATGAGATCATCGAGTTCTTGAATTCTAAGACAAAAGAAGAGTTGGAAGCACTGGAAATTGAGGATAGAATAGAGACAATCCTTGAGGTCAAGAACGTTTTGACCAAGAAAAGACTGATGTTGCAATTAGAAGATAAAGCTCAGAACATGGATTTTGGAGTGCAGAGATTCGTCAGCAAGGTCGACTCACTGCACAACAAAGGGCTTCCTAGTTTATTGGTGATCAACAACAAGTTGATTACTCTCTAAGACTACAAACAGAAGATCCTAGCAGTGGCAAGAGATGGTTCCAAGTCTATTGGGATATAGGGGAGCATTACAGGCAAAGCATTCTTAGAAACTATGTAGTTGGACTTGAGCATCCAACGTGAGATAAAGTACATTTTCATCACCAAGCCAACCTTTGTTGAGTACACAGAGATGGATGAAACTTACAGAAGGCTACTCAAAGTCACCATCCCTAGTCAAAAGAGATGGGAAGACCTGTGTGCTTTGATCGAGTTGAGATGATGTGTACATCCGAGTTAGCATGAAGAATGTTCATAATCAAGTCAAAGATGAATCACCAACAACCTTCCTCAGAATCAGCACCAAGGATTCGAGAGGATCATTTAGCATTCCTACTTTTTGTAATATGTAATCTAGTTAGTTGGATTTTCTCTCCACCATATCCTGATCATTAATGACAGGATCAGATGTAATTTTTCTATAAATACTTCAGACTTCGAATTATTGAGGGTTGATATTTTTGCCCAAGCGAGTTGTATATGTAATATTTTTGAGGAGATCTACCAATAATAAAAAGGATGATTCACAGGATTCCTGCGTGTTGATGTTGGTGATGTTTACTTTTCTTTGTTAAATGTTTATCTTACTTTGTGATCATTATGTTTTCTGCTTTCTGATTGTTTAAAAGAAGTTAAAGTACATAATTTGTTCCATACACTCTGTTTCCGGCTTTTAGCGATTTAAATGTTTTTCTTCTGATATTATAATAAATAAATTCTTAAATGCTTCTTTATTCTGATTGATTATCTCACCTATTTCTGTCTTTCCATCATCTAAATTCTAAAGGATCAAACATTCTCATTATCTTGCCCTGTGAAGAAACCTAATAAAATCTGTATCGGATCTCAACCCTTAACACAGACCCCATAGCCCAATGGATGTTTAAATCAATATTTCAGCCATCTTTATAAAACAAAACAACACACTCATATTATTTTAACAGCCTAATATCTAAAACTCAAACATATATAAATCATACAGAGAGGTCCCTCTCTGAAACTGGCAGGGCTAGATCCCAGTTTCGAAGTGGTTTTGTAAGTTACCTCTGTCAAATTTCTTCTGCCCCTGAAAACCTCTGAGAATTTACAGAGTGCTAACATAGTGGCGACCGTATTGGAGAACTGAACAAACTTTCCATCCTATGATTTCTTTTCCCTAGATAAAGAAAACTTTATTTCTAAACAAATCATAAAATCTAACTTGCATAGAGATAAATGTTCAAAGGTTGTTGAAGTTTGTGTATATTAGTTTCGATTTCTTAAAATCTAAAGTTCTATCTCCCAAAAGAATCCATACTAGATCTCACCTTTATCCAGAACTTACGACAGCAGTAGACGATCCAGAAAAGTTACTCAAAAAAAGAAACGTTGTAGAAGGTTACGGGATTCACAGTCCTCTTCATAGGGCCACTTCTCTCCCAGAGAAGCTTGTCACTATCTGGGATCTTGAGTTTGACCTACCCTTTGAGCAAAGCCTTTTTAGAACCAATTCTAACAGCTTTGTGAGTGAAACAATCCTAGATCAAACCATCCTACAACCCATAACCCCTGAAAGACTTTCTCCCAGAGAAGGCTTTGATCAACGTTTTCTTCAAGAGTTTGAAAATTTAGAAGACCTAGTATCAAATCTCGATCAAGCTTTGTACAAAGCCCACTTTCAACAGTCGGTAGAACTTTTTGCCTTGCCTATTGCTACAGCTTCTGTCAAACCTTATATAGTTTACTCTACATCTCCCAGTCCTACCTCTTCTACTTCTTTTGTCACCTCTCCTCCAATCACACAAATTGTTATTCAACCTCCTCCACCAATTATGGTAGCAAGATATGCTCCCTTGGTTTTAGTTGCTCCCCTACATGCTATATCCCAAGACTATCAAACTAGACTTCCTTGGTTTGATGGTAGCGGGCCTCTTAATGCACATCAACATGTTGATAAGATGAATGATTACTTTGATTTGCAGGAAGTCGATGAGGCAGATGTCCAGATGAAACTTTTTTCACAGAGTTTAACTAGAGAGGTCAAAAATGGTTCAAAGCATTATGGGCTGCGAGCATTGCAAATATTGCTTCTTTCCACAGAATTTTTCTTGGCATATGGGAGGTCAAGAAAAACCCTCTTAGATTTTATCAGAATATGAAAATATCAAAAGGAATCAAGGGGAAATAGTTTCAACAAAAACCCCTCAAGGTCAAGAAAAACCCTCTTAGTTTCAACAATCTCTATAACGCAATTCCTATTGATATCAAACCTCCTCAAGGTTTGGCCTTAATCAAATTCCCTAATGGATTTGATGTTGATATTTCATACCAACTTAGGGAAAGGAATTATGCTACCCTAGAAGAGATGCATAAAAGTGCAGTGAGTGTCGAAGAAAATCTATTAGCCAGAAGAGATAGGCAAAGAACAGAAACAAGGGTTACCATCAAAGAAGAAGCTTCCACTTCTACCTCAGATACCAAGATTGATTCCCTGGTGAGGACCATGGAGAGGTTGATGGACAGATTTCAAATCAATGACAGAAATACTCCTAGATAAAATCATCTTGCTCCCCAGATTTGGAATCCGAATTTAAGGAGAAACCCTCCCCAAATCAGACAAAGAGAGTCCAGGGACCAAAGGGAACAAAGAGGGCTTGATCAGTAGATTAGACCACCTCTTCAGGAAAATTACACTGATGATGGGGAAGAGGTAATTGAGGAGTTGGATGATATTCATATAAACCTCATGGGGGTCAATGACAATGACTCCATTTTTCTCACTCATGAAGAACAGGAGCTTTTCCTGCTGTCACGGACAGAGGTAAATGAGGAAGAGGAAGATTCAGAACAACATGCCTTTGAAAATGCTATAATGGAGGTCCACAGACAGTACAACTTGAGAAGCAAGAAAACTAATGACAATCCTACAAAGAAGTTTGATCAAACCAAGAAATCTATTGAAGCCAAGAAAACCTCAGAGGCTACTCCTAAGAAAGTCCCTAAGAAGAATAATTTTGAGATGCCTGCAAAAAGAAATCCTGAAACTTCACCAAGAACAACTCAAACCGAGGTAGCATCCATAAGTCAACCAAGTACTTCTGCACAGAAGACTATGACTAATGAACCAGAATTACAGAGCCAAAGAAGAACTTCAACCACTTTCAGTTTAGAAAGTGAACTGGCTAAACTGAAGATCCATATTCCCTTGACTGAGCTAATGAACAAAAATGCTTACAGGTCCCAGGTGATCAAAGAATTAAATATAGAACCAGGAGTAGGTTCGGATACTATGAATGTTGTTGATGACCAACCTGAGCTGCTTTTTGGTCCTGAGGTTGATGGACAAACTGATACTAGTTTTGTTCCCCCTTTTTATATCAGTCTGAATATCCATGACAAGACATTACATAACACTATGCTCGACTCTGGCGCTTCTCACAATATTATTCCTAAGGCCGTGATGGAGAAGTTGGGGCTATATATCACCAAGCCATACAAGGAATTGTACTCTTTTGACTCTAAAAAAGTCAAATGCATAGGCCTGATTAAATATTTGTGCATCACCTTGGTGCAAATCCCAGCTAAAAGCATGGTTATGGATATTGTACTTGCAGACATTCCTCTGAAGTATGGTATGTTATTATCTCGATCATGGGGTGCCAAGCTAAAAGGTACTTTACAGTTAGATATGACTTATGCCACCATCCCCTTTTTTTATCCAACAGAGAAGATTGTACAGAGCGACTTTGATGAAGTATATGGTCAGCAGTCAAGAAAAACCTCATAACTATCCTTTGTACTATGTTCATTCTAACCTGGTCTCCTTCATTTTATAGAATGATGGTGACTTAGACAGTGAAATAGCACAATTAGAAGATAATGCATCTAGCTTGGAGAAGAGTAAAGAAACCCCAAAGAAAAGAAAAATGGTGACAACATAAACTGATAAATTAGCAGAAAACTTCTAGAGTATGGATTTTGATGGAGCTATCAGTAAGGAAGGAGCTGGAGCTGGAGTATGGCTGCATAATCACACAGCAAGGTATTCAAAAACTCACTCATATAAATTAAATTTCCAGTGCACCAATAACATAGCTTAGTATGAAGCATTGATGCTCGGCCTGAAGTTGTTGAAGAAACTTGGTGCCAAGAGGATTATGGTAAGAGGAGATTCTGAACTTATTATCAAACAAATCAAAGGTGAGTATGATGTTAAACACCCTAGGTTTAGATCTTTTAGAAGTGTAGTTTTGGATTTTCTACAATGTTTGACTGAAATTGACTTGCAGATAATCCCTAGAGGCCAGAACATACTTGCAGATGGATTGGCTACCTCGGCAGCCACCTGCAAAATACCTTTCCATCTGAATCACTAATACATAGTAGAGGTGAAATGTGGGTCGACCGTCCCAGATAATATCAGGTACTGGGAAGTATTTGGCAATGATGAGAAAATTGAGGATTTTCTGTAGTCTAAAAATGATTTTGAATGTACAAATATTGATGTAGAGGGTGAGGATTATAGTGTAAATAAATCAGAATTTGAAAATGATAGTGTAAATAAAGTAGATTCAGCTGAAATAAATGAAAAATATGAAGACTTTGATATTTTTCAATTGAAGAATAATGTTTTGCCTAGATGTTTGGTTCCTTTAGAAGAGCTTTTTTATTTCAATGATGTAGCAAAGAAGCCAAATATTGAACCTAGTGGAAAGGAGGTCGAGGAATGTAATATAGGAACGGAGGAAAAACCCAAAATGATAAAACTATCTAAATCTTTACCCCCCGAGCAAAAACACAAATATATGGAACTATTTAAGGAATTTGTAGACGTCTTTGCTTGGAGTTATGAGGATTTAAAATCTTATGACACAAGTATCATACAACACAAGATCCCAATAAAAGAAGAACATAAGCCTTTTAGGCAGAAACTTAGGAGAATTAATCCAAAGTTACTACCCCTGATAGAAAAAGAGATCAAAAAGATGTATGATGCCAAAATTCTAGTCCCCTTAAGATTTTCAAAATGGGTTTCCAATCTGGTTCCTACCAGAAAGAACACTGGTGAAATCAGGCTTTGCGTTGATTTCAAAAGCCTCAACAAGGTTTCCCTCAAAGACAATTAACTCTTCCTAAAATGAATCACATCTTACAAAAGGTAGTAAGAGCAAATAGGATCTCTTTACTAGATGGTTTTTCGGGCTATAACCAAGTCCTTGTCCACCCAAATGACCAGGAGAAAGCAACTTTCACCACACCTTGGGGAAATTTCATGTATGTGAAAATGCCCTTTGGTTTGATGAATGCTAGTGCCACTTTCCAAAGAGCAATGCACATTGCCTTTGTGGATGAGCTCGGTAGGTTTATAGTCATATATTTGGATGATGTTATTGTATACTCCAAATCAGATGAGGAACATTTACAACATCTCAGACGAGTATTTGAGAAGTGCAGAAAGTTTGGGATTTCATTGAATCCCAAGAAAAATATTTTTGGTTTAGAAGAAGGCAAGTTGTTGGGGCATATAATTTCTAAAGATGGAATTAAGATAGACCCCAGCAGAATAGAAGCCATCTAGAAATTAGACCACCCTAGGAACATTAAAGAATTGCACTCATTCATTGGTAAAATAAATTTTCTGAGAAGATTCATACCCAATTTGGCAGAACTCCTCAGGAACATTACAAATATGCTTTAAAAAGACACAAAAATAAAGTGGAACATCGAATCTAAACAGTCCTTTGAGAAAGTAAAACATGCACTTACACAAGCCCCAGTCTTGATCAGTCCAGATTACACTAAAGACTTCTATTTATTCTATTTTTCATCTGAACACATCATTGTAGCAGTGCTATTGCAGAAAAATAGTGAAGGGCATGAACAACCCATAGCCTTTTTTAGCAAGTCTTTGAGAGATGTTGCACTGAACTACAATATAATGGAGAAACAGGTTTTGCCCTAGTAAAATCAATAAAAAAAATTAGATTTTACATTCTTCATTCACATATTATTGTTTGTGTTCCTAATGCAGTGGTGAAGGATATTTTGACTCAGGATAACCCAGATGGAAGAAGAGGAAAATGGATTGCAGTGATCCTTCAATATGACATAGAAATTAAACCAACTAAAATGATCAAGGGTCAAGGTTTGGCCAAATTGATGGCTGAATCCAATTTTCATGCTTTAGATATAAACTTTTTAGTTGTAGTTGATGAGCAGGGAGAGTAGGCGACTCCACATGTCAAAGAGGCATTCTCAAATTCTCCATGGTACGCAGACCTCATCTTCGTCTTGCATAATTTACAAGCTCCTCTTGGTCTAACTAAGACTAAAGCTAGATTCTTAAAACTAAAAGCATTGAAATATTGTATTCTAGATGGAAACCTTTACTGGAAAGATGTTGGGGGAATTTTAATTAATTGTTTATTAAAGGATGAATATAAGAAGGCATTGCGAGATTTCCATGAAGGAGACTATGGCGGGCATCTAAGATGGAATATTACTGCTAACAAGATCCTCAGAGATGGTTTTTACTGGCCTACCTTGTTTGCAGATGTTCATAAAAAGGTAACCTCCTATCACAAGTGCCAGGTTTTTGAAGGAAAAAGGAAACTTTTGTCTTTCCCCCTGAAACCCATTTCGATTAAAGCTCCATTCCAGCAATGGGGTTTAGAATTTATTGGCGAGATTCATCCACCCTCTTCGGGCCAGCATAAGTGGATCCTCACAGCTACAGACAACTTCACAAAGTGGATTGAAGTTGTACCATGCATGCAAGCCACTAACTCTGTCATTATTAAATTCATGGAAACTAATATCCTGTCTCGTTTTGGTTTCCCTAGAAAGATTATAACTGATAATGCAGCAGCCTTCAGATCAAAAAAGCTCATCGAATTTTGCAACAAGTACCAGATTACTTTGGGACACTCCACAACATATTACCCTTAAGGAAATGGGTTGGTTGAGTCCTCCAATAAAAGTTTGGTAAATATAATTAAGAAGACGTTGCAGGAAAATAAGAAATTTTGGCATAACAAGTTGGTCCATGCACTTTGGGCTAATAGGTTAACCACAAAAAGATCAATTGGTATGTCCCCATATCAGTTGGTATGGAACCGATGCAGTTTTCCCCACTTCTTTGGGAGTTCCTGTTATGAAACTGTTGCAAGAAGTACAGGTAGAGCCTAATGATACCCAAAGGAGAATAAATCATATGATCCAACTACAGCAGTCCAGAGAAGAAGTGTATAACCAGACCCAGGTAATCCAAGAGAGTATCAAGAAGATTTATGACAGGAGAACCAAGGAAGATGATTTTGAATTAGGTGACTTAGTACTGAAATGGGATTCCATAAATGAATACAAGGGTGAGCATGGGAAGTTCAACAATCTATGGAAAGGCCCTTACATCATCCAGGCTTATAGAGGGAACAACGCATTTTTTCTCAAAAACAGTGAAGGAGCAGATCTTCCAGGAGGACCCATCAATGGCAGGATGCTCAAACATTATGTTCCACAAGAATAAATATTTTTGACCATTCACCTCATTGTACAAATCGTTTATTTTCATGTTATGCATGGGTGCTATTGATCAGATGGTTGAAGCCCGAAGAGAGGGCCCTAAGCCATTGACCAGTGCCACCAGATTTTCAAAATAAAACAAATGAAGTTGCAAAACAAGCACTGGAGAAGAATTTTCAAAACATTAGGTAGCAGGTTATTGGCACCTCACAAGGAGAGCACCATCCCTGGGTGGAGCAACTGTTATAACCCTATGTTTCATAGGATCAACTGGTGACTAGAATTTCTCTCTCTAGTTGGATTTTTATCATAAATAATATTTTATTCTGCAAATGATTTACGAAAGAAAATAAAAGAAAAGGGAAAAAGAATAAAACACGGTATAAAATAAAAAGATGAAACCCCATGCAATAAAATTGGCTTGATCCACACTATCTAACCATGGTCAAGTTCTTTAAATTTATGCAGATAGGTTAGCGAATAAATTGGGCTAAACAGTTTAATCTTAGCCCAATTAAATAGGATAGTGAATAAACTTGGCTAAACAGTCTAAACTTAGCCAAGTGTCTCAGGTTAGAATAATTATTAACCCAATAGTCTAATATGGGTTAACTTTTCTAGGTGATTATATTAGGATATAGGTTAGTATGATTTTACTCCAATAAAATTTATGAAAAGTTGGTTAAATACTTTGATTTGAGTCAAAATGTTGCAGTTTGGACCCCTTGGTGACAAAAATAAAGAAGGGAAGAAGCGTAAAAACGCATAAAATGATTTATCCTAAATTGTTGTGATGATATGACATTTTTGGTGTTTTTTTCTAAAAGGTACGCTAATCTTAGCGGTCCATTGGTGCGTGCAAGGATTTACGGTCAGCAGAGGATATCGAACCCCCCCCGACCATTCTTCCTTTAATGGTGGGGAGACGGGGTCTGAGCAGGTGGTATTTCCTAGGCGAGACCCTCCTAACATGCCACATTATTGTTAACTTGGACCCCCCTCACTCTTTACCACTTACTGCCTACCCCCCACCCCTCCGAGAAGACCACCAAACCACCCTTCCATCCCACCTCTGCACTCCGCCGCCACGCTCCATTACTCTGCCTACACATCACGTTCCACTCACTTGTCGCATGTCACATCCCATCCACCTATTATCCACTCTTTCCCCTCCACGTTACCTCCATCTATCTGTTGGCCATTCAATTCCTTCCACCTCACTTTCGATATGACCGATTGGCCAATCAATGTAGTCGTCATGACTGTTAACCTTTTGACCCATCATCCGCTCCTAACGGACACTTGTTCATCCACTTAATCCCCTTTTTTCACCATTGTTGCACTGTTTACGATCCAAATGCGGCCGAAGCCACCATTCTCTGTTCTCTTCAGTCAACGACCGCCATTAACACCTAGTAAACACAGTTAACATCATTTTCAGTTTTGCATGTATCAATTGGATCAATGGCACCCAAATCCAAATCTTCAGAGATCGAAGAGAATCCTTTCCTCCCTCCTTCTGCCGACTTGGATCGAATACCATTGGCCAATAAAAACTACTTGATTGCATAGTCGAAGTGCGAATTCGACTTCTTCGAATTGCACTTCTGGATCAGAGACATTTTTTTGGACTAGAGCGACGAGATTGGACTCTGGGAGTCCAATCTCCCATTGTACCTCTTCCCTTGGACATATGATTTCTCCGAGTTTGCTCTAAATGCCAGGCACACTATCTCCCTAGCCAAAGAGCCATTGTTTCGTCATCTGGTGAAACTCTTTTCACCATTACCCCAGAAATGATAGACTAGATAATGCAGATACCCAGAGCTGACTCCCTTTCCCATATTTCCATCGAAATTCTGACCGACATGTACCAAAAGATGTCTTTCCCACAGAGAGCTCAAATATTTGAGCTCTTCCTCCTTGAAAATGCTTAGTTACCCAAAAAGAATCCCCCCTACCATTCCTCCATCTTCTCAATGAAAGGTAACCAGATCATTTCTTCCCTGTGTTGTCTACTAGGATACTATTCAAATGAGTGGGTAGACGAACCCATCCTAGGAATTCAATCCATATTTTCCACCGAAGAGAAGGCTACTACACATTTCAACTACAGCCAGTTTCTGGCCGACAACATCCATGAACAGCTCTTCAAGTTTTCTATAGAGGGTATGTTCAGGTATTCTTCGATATTGGCATACATGTTCATCTTTTTCCAAGAAGAGAAGTTCTCCTTCTCCCTGCAGAAGCTAAACCAAGATGGTAACCCACAACCTGTCACATCCTAGACATCATTAGTGAGAAAGAACTCATTTGAGTTCAATTTCAAGCAGTTCATCGACCAGTTTTACCACCTAGTGGTAAGCATGCTCAGTGGAATAACAGAACCCAAGATAAATGAAGAAATTCAAAGGATTCTACACTTGTCAGACCTAGCTAAAACAAGTAACTGGTACCTGTACTAGGATCATACAGAGATCAGGCTCTACAGATGTGAATTGACCCCTTACAAGCTACCCAATTATTTACCTGTCAGGATATTCGCCCTGGAATACATCCGGCAGATGATAAACTCCGATGATATTCACTTTGTGGCTTTCAAAAAGAAGCAACAATTGAGGATCAAGGGACATATGGGCTCTTTTATTTGCAGCAGTCAAGCTGCAGGGGAAGAGGCCAATAAGATGTTAAAGGAAATGAAGTTTAGTCTCATTTTTCCTTGGCACTATGACCCATGTGGAATTATTACAGAAACCATATTAAAGAACAGGATTTCCCCTTATGCTCATGTGCCTAAACCTGAGATTGAGAGATACATGAACTAGACAGAATGGGAGGAAAACACCCTGCTAGATATTGAGCAACATCCTTCTCCTGCCAACATTTCACAAACAAACACTCCATATGTACCAGTAGAAAATAGGCCTGGGAAAGAAGTATCTCCCTTAGTCACAAAAATCTCAACAGAAGACTTCTAAGTTTACAGGAAGAGACCCAAGACCAGTCATACACCTAACCGGTCTGGAGGAGAAGAAACTCAATCCACCATAGTAATAGAGGGACAACATTCACCACTTTTCTTAGGCAACCAACAAATGATGTCCACTTCCTCATCAAAGAAACAAACTGATACCACACTGTCAACTAAGTCTTCACTGGAGCTTGCAAAATTCAACATCTTTGAGAAGTATAACCTGATCAAAAACAAGAATGAATTGTTTACCAACAATACCTATGCACAATTCTGGAAACAGACATCTACAACACAGCATAGATTGTTATCTTCCTTTGATACAGAGAAAGGAAGGATGCATATGGCATTCTTGTAGGCACAGATGCCTCATCCCAAGGCAATTTCTAATTATAAAAGGTTAACGTTCGAATTTGATGTCAAAGAAGTGCATCCAACCGATCAAATGGATATGCATAGACGGACTAGGGAGATGATTTTCTCCACTCTGGCAAATACCTCCATGACTGCTGCAAATTTGAAAATTTCCTTAAACAATGTGCAGACTCAGTTGAAGCTGGAGAAAGTGTCTTCTTTAGCAAAAGATAACAAGATAAAATCTTTGGAGGAACTGGTACTCAAAATTGGGTATGACCCATCAAACGTGAAGGCAATTGAGGAATTACTAAAGAAGAAGAATGTTGATATAGCATCCTTAAGGGAAAAATTTAAAATTCCTGCCATAGAAGACCCACAGGCGAAGGAGATGGTCGAGACTGAAGGCCACAAGGAGGAAATGTTAAAATTAATCATGGAGCAGAATGCACAGATTAAGGAGATGGAGGTCAAGATAGATAATCTAGTCGAAAAGAAACAAACTTCACCAATGACTATCATCCCACTGGATGCAATCCCTCTCACAGGGGTCAGTACAACAATAGTAGGCACAACAACAGAACCCCCATCAGCTATCCAGTGACAGCTTTGGACGCATCAGAAAAATTGGCAAAGTCAATGGAAGACATGAGCTTGCAAGGACAAGAAATCAAAAGACTGTAGAATGAGATCAATAACCTTCAGAAGATGAAAGCCACATTTCAAGATAGCTACAATACAGAGATGCACAAATCATAGAGGCTCAAGCAAGAACTACAGAAGCTGCAGAAGGAGACAGTCATGGCCAAAACACTTTCGGAGGCCAAGGAAAACATTTGGATGGACATCTGCCAATCAATGATAGAAATATGGCCCCTGATACAAATTGTGTTTGAGCAGCACGAGCTTGTGCAAAGAGCCAGCCAAGCCATCGACAAGATAAAAGGAGAATTGGGAGAAATGCCTACCGAGGCCAATGAGATCATCAGGTTATTGAATTCTAGGACAAATGAGGAGTTGGAAGCACTAAAAATTGAGGACAGAACAGAGACAATCCTTAAGGTCAAGAAGTTTTTGACCAAGAAAGGGTTGATGCTGCAATTAGAAGATAAATATCAGAACACGGATGTTGGAGTGCAGAGATTCTTCAGCAAGGTCGACTCACTGCAGAAGAAAGGGATTCCTGGTTTATTAGTGATCAACAACAAGATGATTACTCTCTCAAACTACAAGCAGAAGATCCTAGCAGTGGCAAGAGATGGTTCCAAGTTTGTTGGGATATAGGGGAGCATTATAGGAAAAGCATTCTTAGAAACTCTGCAGTTGTACTTGAGCATCCAACATGACATAAAGTACATTTTCATCACCAAGCCAACCTTTGCTAAGTACACAAAGATGGATGAAATTTACAGAAGGCTACTCAAAGTCACCATCCCTAATCAAAAGATATGGGAAGACCTGTGTGCTTTGATCGAGTAGAGATGATGTGTACATCTGAGTCAGCATGCAGAACAATCATAGTCAAGTCAAAGATGAATCACCAACAACCTTCCTCAGAATCAACACCAAGGAATCGAGAGGATCATTTAGAATTCCTACTTTTTGTAATATGTAATCTAGTTAGTTGGATTTTCTCTCCACCATATCCTGATCATTAATGACATGATCATATGTAATTTTTCTATAAATACTTCAGACTTTGAAGTATTTAGGGTTGATCTTTGTGCCCAAGCGAGTTGTATCTGTAATATTTTTGAAGAGATCTACCAGTAATAAAAAGGACGATTCACAGGATTCATGCGTGTTGATGTTGGTGATGTTTACTTTTCTTTGTTAAATGTTTATGTTACTTCGTGATCATTTTGTTTTCTGCTTTCTAATCGTTTAAAAGAATTTAAAGTACGAAATTTGTTTCATACACTCTGTTTCTGGCTTTTAGTGATTTAAATGTTTTTTTTTTCTGATATTATAATAAAGAAATTCTTAAATGCTTCTTTATTCTGATTGATTATCTCACTTGTTTATGTCTTTCCAACATCTAAATTATAAAGCATCCAACATTCTCATTATCTTGCCCTGTGAAGAAACCTAATAAAATTTGTATCTGACCTCAACCCTTAACACAGATCCCATAGCCCAATGGATGTTTAAAGCAATATTTCAACCATATTTATAAAACAAAACAACACACTCATATTATTTTAACTAGCCTAATATCTAAAACTCAAACATATCTAAATCATAAAGAGAGATCCCTCTCTGAAACTGGTAGGGCTAGATCCCAGTTTCGAAGTGGTTTTGTAAGTTACCTCTGTCAAATTTCTTCTGCCCCCTGATAACCTCTAGGAATTTACAGAGTGCTTCAAGACCTACCACTCCATGGGTGTTTTTCAACTCAACACATGGCACTTATCCACCGAGGACCCATGGCATTCATTTCAAGCTACCACATCACTCTGGGCCCGTACTACTCTGGGGGTTACACAAACTCTACATGCAGAAACTCTCAAACCCCGAAGTGTCAAAAACACTTGGCACTCATCAGTTCAGACACATGGCGCTCATCCCAGGCCCTTTGATTGCGTCATCCGCACTTTTTCCAAGTGACACATGTCCCTTGATTTTCATGACACATCGACGATATGACATCAGGCCACCACGTCAGATTCGAGAGATCGTCCTCGGGGAGATATTCCTACTCAGCATTAAAATCTCCCGAATGCCAAATTTGGCGCCATCTCTAAACATCGTTAAAAGGATTATATATTTGGAGGACAGATAAACTTTAGCAAGGGTGCTAAAATAGCAAGGTTACCCATATCGCAGATTGCAGCAAGATCGATGGCCACACTTCATTGCGAAGATAGAACATGCTCAAACGTTAAAATCCTAGAGCGGTCCCGCAATCGAAACCATGGTATAGCTAGAGAGGTACGTGGTAGTTGGTGGTGGATTGTGGGAGTCGGAGTGGTGTGGATTCAACCACCCTTGACAACTTCCGCAATCACATGCTTATATAGGGTCCAATCCGAGAGCAGCGCGTGGCAACAAAACTAGACACTAAGCCAAATCATCAAAGGAAGGTCACAAGGAGAAGCAGAACGTTAACAAACCGGGACTAGTCTATCACTAGAGGAAAGAGTGAGGAAACTGTGGAGAGGGTTCATTATGTCAAAATGACCCAGATCTCTCCTTGCTAAAATAATAAGCCGCATCCTGATCTAAAGGAGAAATCAATTAATGAAAGAAGGATTGGTGGTTGAACAATCGACTACCCCCTTAAATGGAAGCATGGAGGGTCTGGCCAAGGAGACAGAAAACTATCAACCCGAAGTACCACAAAGGGCAGTTTTTCCTGCAAGCCCAGATTGACCTGAGTTTCCTTTTGACAGAAGGAACAAGACAGGTGGAGAATCCTAGGATAGGAAGGCCAGCTCACACTCCTAGTTGTTGTCTATTGTTTTGATTATAAATACATTAGATGAATGATATGAGAGGGGGGGATGGTTGAGCAGAGCTCCCCTTTTGTAATATTTTGACTAAACAGAGTCGTTCTCTTGTTATGTATGAGACTTGAGACATTTTCATTAATAGAAGTCAATTTCCTTTCATCATCTTGTTTTCTCTTATTCTGAAATGCTCATAATTGGATTATCCATATGAGATATTGTGGTTGTGTTATAATGGAGGTTTGATTATAATGTTGCTATGAATGTTTTCCAGTATTTTAAACTTTAAGTTCAAGAAGATCTTGTGATTGAGTTTTTCTTCTCCTAGCTGCTTGAAGGCCTAATGCTTATAGCATAACTATCCACCTTCCTCACTAAGTCTTCCTTCTATTCACCTTTATCCTTAAACCACTGACTGGAGTTAATCAAAACCTCATTTCCTTATGCATGCTAGCCCAGATTTCTATGTTAAATCATTCTTATGTTAGGCTTTGTCCATTTGACCTTTAATCATTAATTTACATTCACAAACCTTTTGATGGGTACTGGGCTTATCCTCTTACAGTCTGAGGGTGATTCTTAGTGCTAACACCTACTAAGAAATACCATGTTATCCATGAGTAGAGGAAAATTTATATCTGCTATTTTATTTGAGCTCCACCCATCTCACATTAATAAGTTGGCTACTACTGTGATGGTTCTTGGGGAGACATTTGGGTTAAAATTAAATTCATAGAATCTACTTAGCAAATCAAAACAATTCTTGTACCACCCCTCTTCCTACACACCCTATTTGCATATGCAATATTTATACACAAATAAAAAAAAGGGTGACTATTATGTAAATGAAAAGGAATTTGAAAGAACTATAAGTAGTGTGGGAAGTACAAGTAAACTCATCGAGGCTATGGACGCTCGCTGGCAGCAAGGCCACGCTTGTATGGTACTGAGGCAACTTCATCGAGGCTATGGACGCTCGCTAGCAGCAAAGCAATGTCGACAATAAAGAGATGAGGAACACACTTATGTAGATGTCTTCTTGTTATAAAAGTAAAAACCCCCATGGTCAAACGAAAACCAATCAGAAGTGTGTGGCCAATCAAAGAAAATGACATCGTTGTATGGCTCTTTGAAAAAGGTACATTCTACGAAAAATAATTGAAATTTGGGTTTATATATTTTAGTGATTCAACGTCATTTTGGTACACGTAACCTTTGAAAAATTGTCTACGGTTTATGAGGATTATTATTAACATCCAGACTTGAAGTAAATTCCCTAGATTATTATTAACAACTCCCCACATTTTTTCTCAAATATGAAAGGGGGGGGGGGCCTTTAAACTTTGATAGTGTTGCCTTATTTATTGTTTGATCGTATTTTTTGTTTTATAAGCCTTGGTTTAGAGTTCTATGTTGAACTGCTTTTTACCTTATTGATGGTGGTCTTTGATTGTTATTGATCTCTACATTGTTATTGTGAACAAGATTTTAACTCTTAATAATATTGGTTGGTTTGATTCATGATTGATGACATTTTGTTTTATTTAACATATGTTTTTTAGTCATATCTTCATGATATGATGCACATGCTTTGATCATTAAGGTTTGTTTGGATTCAAATTATTGTTTTAGATATTGTTACACTTGAGTTCCCTGCTGTTTCATAAGGTTCACTTGAAGTTTTCCTTGTTGAATAATGTTTTTTCTCTTTGACATGAGATGTATTTTTCGTGTTTTTATTGTTTATTAGATTGCCTTCACCTTGCTTGAAATATTTGAATGATGCTTTTGCATTGAATTTATCCTATTCCCTAATCAATGATCACTAATGTATGGTAAATAGGAAGGAGATTAAACAAAATATGTTAAAAGGTAAGTTATATTTGTGAAAAACATGGAAGCATCTAGGATTAGGTCTAACTTGGTTTGTTCTAAGATATC
>ML834838.1:107263-123597 GCA_009831015.1 Picea engelmannii
TCGAATAGCGAACTCCGATATCCCGATATGTTTTTTAGAAAATCTTGAGTTCTATCATTGTGGTTCATTTAGAATATTCTTCGAGAAAGTATTTGGAGCATATATTAATTTAATTCTTCAACCATTCTTTTTCCAAGAATAAATCCCAAGTGTGTTTCAAATTTATTAGGTGTGAAAAAAATTTTATTTTATAAAGATTTTAATAATGCAAAGACTATAGGATACCAAAATTTTGTTCTTAAAGTAAAAATTTAAGCTCTGTTTCAACAACTAGCACAGGTGCTTCAGTCAATGCCTTCTTTATTTGGACAAAAGACTCTCTGGGTTCCGCAGTCCATCTTATTTCATGGCCCTTCCTGAGCATGGTTGTGATATGTTTCACCAATTCAGCAAAATTTGAAACAAACCTCCTCAGGAAATTAATCCTTCCCAAAAATGCTTGGACCTCCTTTTTAGATCTGGGAAGTGACAAGGCCTGAATTGCTTCTACCCTGTCAGGGTCAATTCTCACTCCCTCTGCTGACACTATATGGCCTAACAGTTTCCCTTCTTGCATAGCAAACAATGATTTCTTAGGATTCAGGGAAAGGCCAAACCTGCGACATTTCAGGAAAACCTTCTTCAAGTGGCAGCGGTGCTCTATATCAGTCTTGGAGAAGACTGTTATGTCATCTAAATATATCACCACAAACTTATCCTTCTCCCCGATGAAGGCTATGTCCATGGCTCGCTGAAATGTTGCTCCCGCGTTCATCAGTCTGAAAGGCATCTTGGCATACATGAATGTGCCCCAAGGAGTGGTGAAGGTCGTCTTTTCTCTGTCTTCAGGCATAACTGATATCTGATTATAGCCAGAAAATCCATCAATCATAGATATCCTAGATGCACCAGTGACCTTCTGCAGTATATGTTCCATGTTGGGCAGGGGATAATTGTCCTTCCTCGAACTTCTGTTCAGGTTCCTGAAATCGACACAGAGTCTGATTTCTCCGCTCTTCTTCCTTACTGGGACCAAATTGGCCACCCAGTCAGAGTATCTCAAGGGGACAATGATTTGGGCATCCAGCAGCTTTTTCACCTCCCTCTCCATGACCGGTAGCAGCGTAGGATTTATCTGCCTCGGCTTCTGCTTGAAAGGTCTAGCCTCCTCTTTCAGTGGGATCTTTTGCTCAATGACTGACATGTCGTATGTCTTGAGATCTTCGTAGGTCCACGCGAACACGTCAGCAAACTCCCTCAGAAAATCAGTATATCCGATCCTATGCTCCTCGGTCAAACTCCTCGACAGCTTGACAAACTTGGGCTCCTCTGGTGTGCCTATGTTGCACTCAGTTGTATCAGCATCATCACCTGAAACTCTGCCCTTTATTGCCACATCATTCCCATAGAACAATCTTTCTAATGGGATCAGACCTTTTGGTATATGATTGCTCGGCAGTTGAATAATCTGGTGGTTGGCAATTTCATCCATAAACTCCCCAGGGTGGTTGTCACCTTTCGTGTCAGGGTCTTCATCTATATGTAATGCAGAAAAGTCATCCACGGACTGGAGAAACTTTTCGATCTCCTGATCATCTTCAAATACTTTCCAATGTTTGACATTGTCTGGTACAGAGGGTCTGTATCTTATTTCCACTTCTGATCTGTCAGCGGGCAGCGCAGGAGCTTCGAACAAACTAGCCGAGAAAGCTAGAAAATCGGCTGGAGCATTTTCTTCCCTTGGAATGAAAGAGATGTTGAAAGCTAGGAAGAAACTGTCGATGAGATCCCATACCTCATTCCTGTAATTCTTGAGACGAGGGTGCTTGGCTTGATAAACCTTTTTCACCTGCTGGACGATCAATTCTGCATCTCCGAACACAGCCACCTCCCTGATTCCCATTTCCTTTGCAGCTCTTAATCCCAGGACCAGAGCTTCATACTCTGCCACATTGTTGGTGACTTCAAATTCCAGCTTGTATGACAGTGATATGGTCTCTTGAGAAGGGGATCTGAGTACCACTCCATCACCTGCACCTATACTGGAAGAAGCTCCATCGAAGAACATTTTCCAAACAGAGGTGGTCGGAGGGGGCATCCCTTGATTAAGACTGGGCTGCTTTCTGATTTGCAATGGGGCCTCAGAAGTCTCAGTGACTTGTAACAAGCTAGATCCCAAGCCAGTGTCAAGTGCAAAGATGGGGTGATTAGTGGGGTCTGCTTCATCACTGACTATGTAGGCCAGCTGAGCTTCTCTGTACAATCTTCTATGTTCTCCCCCAAAGACTGGGATGGTGGCATATGTGAGATCCATATGTAAAGTCCCCCCAAGCCTCTTAATCCAAGACCTTGACAACAGCATGCCAAACTTGGGGGGAACATCAGCTACCACAATATCCATGAGCATAATTTTCATGGGTAGGTGAAACAGGGAAACTACCAGGTCCTTGATGACTCCCAAACATTGTACCCTCCTGGATTCAAAGGAATAGAGGTCATGATAGGCTCTGGTGACTTCTAATCCTAGCTCTTCCATGACAGCTTTAGGCATGAGGTTGTGGGAGGCCCCTGAATCCATTAAGCAATTATGCAGCACTTTTTCATGTATGTTCAGGGAGGTGTAGAAGGGAGGGGATGAATCATCTCTGTCTTCTACCATGGGGCCTAGGACCACTGCAGGCCTTTCATCTTGGAGGTTTATGAAATTTGTAGAAGGGCCTGAGGCTTCGGATTTCAAAAGGTCAGAGAAGCATTTTTTGAATTCTCCATGTTTGATTAACTCGGTGAGGGGCACAGGGATTCTGATCTTTTGAATATCATGCTCGAAATTAAAGGAAGATGTAGGCTTTGGAATTTCTCTAATTTCAGGAGCATGATTTTGAATAATAGGGGAGGGGAGCTGGGATTTCTTACCTCTATGGTTGTCTTCTACCTCATCAGCAGGCTTCTCTGCTCTCGTGGACGGCTCAGGAATATCAAGTGTTGTTGTCCTTTTGTCAGATCTCAGGTTATACCTACCTCGGCCACCACCAGCTTTGTCTCCTTTGCTCAATTCATTCAGTTGACTGTTCATGAGGGATTCCTCGTATGCTGACCGGGTCAGATGAGGGAAAGGAGGAGTGACTTCTACAGAGTGGATTTTAGACTCAGGCTCATCTGCTTCCTCTTCCTGTTCATCAGCTACAAAATTGTTCTGGAAGGGAGCCTGAATTCTTTGGTCATCCATGTCTCTTTCCTTTTCTCTGTGCATAGTTGGAGGAGCAAAATTATTTGGCCTTCTGAAACCTCATCTGTTCTCGTTGTTCTGAGGGCCCTTGTTCATTTGTTTTCTCTCTACCTTCAATCTCTCCATCTCTTCTTTCAGAAAGTTCACCACCTGGGCCAGCTCATTTACTTGAGGGTGGGGCAGTGATGGGTTGGAAGTGTTGGAGCCAGAAATTGAGGCTTCTGACTTTCCTTTTTTTTTTGTCTGTGTCAGCTCTGGTCCTCAGTCTGTCAGCAGCTAGTATGTTGGATTCTACCTCTATGGTTGCATCTTGCATCTGAGCCAAAGAGGTGGCTCTTCTTTCTCTTAATAGGAGACAGAAATCTGGGTCAAAAGCACCAGCATAGGAAATTTGAGCAGAGGCCTCTGAGGGCTTTATCTCTGCGGGAATCTTGTTATAGATTTTGTTGAATCTTTTGGAGAAGTCGGAGACAGACTCTCCTTCCTGCTTCTTCAAGGACCCAAACTCAGTCATGTAATATATGTAATCTTTTCTATCTCCCCATTGCCTCAGGAAAACAGTATCCAAGGCTTCAATACCAGCAATAGATCCGGAGGCCAGTCCCCTAAACCATTTTCTAACCTCACCATCCAAGCTCTGGACAAAGACTCTCATCCAGACATCTTCATTCTCAATATTTAGGTTATCTTCATAACTGTAAAAAGCAGCCAGGTGCTCTTCTGCAGTTATGTCCCCTTCCCCAGTGAACTTGGGCATATACTTCAAGTAGTCTCCAGTAGGGAGAGGGTTCATAGGATGGGGTAGGACCAAAGGAGCATACCTAGCAGTGACTATGGCATCCATTCTATTCGGAGGGGGATTAGCACCAGCCATAGGGATGTTAGGAGGAGGAGAAACGGGAGGAGAAGGAGTGTGAACAGGAGATGTAGGCAAAGAGGTCCTCAAAGGGGACAGCGGGGAAAACAGAGAGAGGCCTAGGGGACCCGAGTGTGCAGGTGTCTCTCCCTGTGCGGCAGTAGTAATAAAAGGAGGAGTAGAGAAACCTCCTAAGGGGGGAGTGACAAGGATTTCTCCCTCTAATACTAGACCAGGAGGAGAAAACTCAGCAGGAACACTCCCGAAGTTCAGAAAACGGGAAACCTCAGAGGAAGTACGACTAGGAAGTTGAGAATTAGAAAATGGAGTTTTCACAGAAGGGAATGGCGTATTACCTCTTTCAGCGATGGAAACTCCTTTTGCAGAGCTCTTTCCCTTTCTGCGCACTGCTTCCAAGTCTGCTTCTGGTGTGGCTAAAGGCAAGTGTGGATTAGACCTCGTGTGTCTACCTCTTGAAGCCATAGTTGATAGAACAGGTTCTCCCTAGCGGAGTCGTCACAGTGGAGTCGCCAGGTGCACAGTAGCAATCTTCAAGTTCTGATATCCGATGCACCTTCAGAAATCAGTTGATCTTTGTCGTTCAAATCCGAGGAAAATATTCAACTTCGTCCCCGGCAACGGCGCCAGAAATGTTGGCTATCGGAGGTCACTCCTGGATTGCTATCAGGAGGAGAGCTCGACGCCCATCAGTTTAATGTCACGATTTGTTTGAAGGGTGATCAAATGGAAGGAAACTCAGAATGATATCGTATCAACTTAGAAACCAGACCAGGCATGCATGAACAAATGAGGTCTTGATAAACTCCAAACAGTGAGTTGCAGTAAAAAGGGTGAGTAGGTGGAAGACTTTGTGTAAGGAGAATGCCACGATCTATCATAAACATCAAGTTCGTAACAGACTGGAGAAAGAAAGTATTCGAACACAAAGTCTCTTTATATTCAAACACAGAAAGCTAGAGAATACAAAAATGTCACGACAAACCCTTTATCATAACATAACTGTAACAATCCACGTGAACCATTCAACTGTGAACTCTCCGGCACGAGACGAAACATAGATGGGAAAAGGAGAAATGTTTGTTATAAACCAAGAAATCTCAATCACATAGGCATAACCAGGAAACCAGAATGGCGCTGAAACTTTACAGTCGGGAGCTTAGCTCTACCATCGATAGATACAAAAATGGCGAAAATGCCTACATATACTCTAAACAACAACAACAGCAGAACCAAGAAACTGCATTGAAAGCTTTGCGTCTGCATGGCTTCTGACACTCTACAGCCGCAATCTTTGAATAATCATGCAACTTATGGCAGACGCGATCGATCTTCTGACAGTTACATTGGCGAATCGACGTGCTTTTAATTCATTGCAGGACGTCCCCATTATGGTGGAGATGATGTCTAACCACCCTCAACCGCTTCAATAACTGCTTCTTGGGATTGAGAACGGCCCAGCCAACTCAGCATTTCGGGATATGGGATACTCCTCACACCGCCACCTGGAATAACTGAATAGCTTGAGGGATAGGCATGGAGGCCAGAGCGGAGGATGAGCGCACAACAGGAATGGTGGTGCTGGGTTATAAGGGCATGGAAGGAGTGATGAGATGAGAGAAGGATGACAGAGGATGATTCATGGTGGAAGACGTCAGGTGGAAGGGAGGAAGACAGGAGAAATGAATTCGCCTTCGGGTGAGAGGTTGTTGTGGAAAGGAACGGGACACGTGGCAAGGAACGAGTGGATGATGAGAAGGAGAGAGGACCACGTGGACCAAAGAGGGGAGGCGGATGGATGACACATGGTAGCACGGGAAAGGCGGAAAGGGGGATAACATGATGGGAGACGGGCCCACTCTGGTTAAATACAGGGCAGCTGAGAAGGGCAGGGCTGCGTGAGCGCCGTTGATCTGAGCGATATGATCTCGGCCGTCGGAAAGCTGCATCAAAGATTCCGGACCCCCCCCCTCCGCTTAAAGGTAGAAAGGCAGGGGGGGTCCGGAATGGTCTTCGTCGCCGTTGATCCGGGCGCGCTGATCTGAGCCGTTGGAGAGGTGCACTCCCGATTCCGGACCCCCCCCCGCCCCCCCTCCGCTTAAAGGTAGAAAGGTGGGGGGGGGTCCGGAATCCAATATGCGCCATTGATCCGGGCGCGTGAATCCAAACCATCCAGAACTGATTCTCGTTTAACTCGAACGCATTTGCGCATAAAACTTAGGACAAGTGGGCTTTAACCCATTCTTTTGTGCTCTGACCCCCCTTACAAGAAATATCGATAACACCATGTAACGGTTCCAAGATTCATATATATCTATGAAGCCCGAGAGATGTTGGAGTTGTAAGAATGATCGTAAGCCTATCTTGAATAATAAATATATTGATACCTTGCCCCATGGATGTTTCCTTGATGCATCGTCATGGTTTTACCACGTAAATTTCATGTGTTATCTGAGTGATTGATTTGTATTTCATGTCATTTTTCTTGCAATTAATATTCTATGTCAGGCTCTTAAATACCAACAAGTGGTATCAAAGCGAAGGTGAAGGAATTTTGGTTTGAGGAAGGGTTGAGTCTGTTTGTGACATAGAGAATTGGTCAAAGGAAGAGGAGGAGTAATGGAGTAGAAACCCTAGCCGTCAGAACCCTAGTTGTCATTCGACTTTGAGTTGAGCTCGAGGAGAACCCAAGGAGAAGAAAATTTGGTCACTAGAACTGTGCACAAAAAGGGAAACTGTGAAAGGGAGTCCAAATAAAAGTTTGGTTGTTGGTTTGTTGAGAATCCATGTGCATAGAAGTCTGTTTGTCGGTAATTTCACACGCATAGAAGAGCCAACAATTTGAACTGTGAAGGCCTTCGATTAAAACACTGGTAAACTCTAGTCGACAGGCAGCAGAGGCATAGATGCATGGATGTGTTTAACTGGTGAATCCATCAAGCGATTGGTGAAGGTAATCCCGTAGGAAACTGGTGAAGGTACAAATTTTCGTCTATTTGATGAAGTCGAGTGGTGAATCATGCATGCGACTGGTGAAGGTACCAATTTTTTTGGGGGGGGTTCATAATAAAAATAATAGAGTTTGATTTTTTGAAAGATAGTTTGGAAAGTCCACCCTTGTTTTGTGGAAAAATATTGAGTTTGAAAGAGAGAATATGTGTGTGTGTGTGTGCATACACACACACAAAATTAAGTTGAAGTTTACGAGGGTGGGCAAAAACAATTTTTTTGGAGAGAGCCTTGTTGTGGGTGGGAAATTCCTCCTACAGACTAGCATTAAGGGTTTTATCATGCATGCATAAATGACCTAAAGTCTCCTACTTTATACCAACATCCCAATCATAAACCCCATTATTCATATGCAAATTCAAGGTTAAAGAGATCCAGTTACTGTACCTTAGTTTCCCTGTTTGATGTTGATCCCTTTAACGCTTGGTCGCTCCTTGACTGCAACTCTCCTCCCAATGCTGACCTGCATTCACAAAAGACAAACAAAGAACTCCACATGCATATGATCTATAAACTAATGGATTAGAGATTCTTATCAAAATATAATCAAATTTAAATATGGACAATCTCATATAGTGGGATGGGAAAAGTACTTCTTTTATTAATCTCACAAGAGTAACCTTACAATAGTGAGATTGGCCACTGCTCCTCAAATTTGGTCTTGGGCTCCTCTTCAACTGTGCTCCAACTGCTTCTGTATATGCTTCTCTTCACACAATAGTTGCAAAAGGTTGGGGCAAGGGGAATATTAAATCAAGTATAGTTTCTTTGCTATGATTTTCCTCCTTCAAAATGGGACCCCTACCCCTTCTTTTATAGGCTAGAAAGGGCTAGGTATTTGGTCGAGTGACCGACTATGGACGGTCAGTCGGTTTAGTTAACTTACCCAAAACTGTGTGTTTTTTTTGCAACTTTCCGTTTTTTCATGCTTTTTAGGTATACGCGGGCTGTAGTGGGTCAGCCATCGTACACGCGCATGCAGTAGTGGAGCAGGGCGCGTATGTCGTCAAAAAGAGTGTTTTTTAAGATGTTGTTCACTAGTGGCTTGGCAAAGAAGTCAAATGAGATGGCCTGATGCCAGGTAAGCATGTCTGGTGAAATTTAGGGTTATAACAGATGCCCCCTAATGTGTGAGGTCAGAAGAGAATCTGATGGCCAAAATACATTATCAATCTTCACAAACGTACCAAACAAGTGAGCCCAGGAACCAGAATTTGGGAGGTGCCATCTGCAAAATAACAATTGTCTCACTGAGGCGGGCATACCCATGCTCGAAATGAAATAAAATCATGGCTACCAATCAAATTCACTGTAGATCCATGTCATATAACTATATAAAGTGTAGCCACGAGAAATACACAGCGGATCTACATCTCGAAATCAAAAAGATATACATGTATAGTATCCATCTTCAAGAAGTGAATAAGGCCTGATGGCTAGAGATGAGGCCTTCAGAGCTTGAGAAACATCTTCAAAATCTTCACAACTTGGGTAGGAGTGTAATATGAGTGTATGACTTAACTACCCAGAGGTCTTTGACGGCTTGTCAGGAATGGATTAGAGGGTTTTGATGATCAGGTTGAGGGCTTCATGAATTTCGAACAAAGACTTGATTGAGATTTTAGAATGATCGGGCATGAGGGTAAGAGACAATATGCAAAGGGGGGCAACTCAAGCTTGGTAATAACTTCCCTTGGACAATAGCACGACATAAGATGAGACTCAGGCAGCATGATATTTTGACATAAGTTCACGATGCAGGAGGCACCGCAAACTCTCCATATGTTTGGAAGAATAACCAAACGGAGGAGGACACAGCTCTATGTAGTGAGAACAACTTCCTAAGGTCATATTAAATCCTAGGGCTTGAAGAACAAACGGAAGGATGTGCTTTGTCCAAGGGCAACTCATTGTGCTGCCAATAAAAAGAAAATACTTTTCCCTTCCTCTTTTTGGGGTATATTTGATTTTTTTTTTGTCTTTTTCAATAATTTGGAAAAGCTTGAAAAAGAATAAAAGAATACTACGTTACAAAGTAGGATCGAGTGTCACGGACATACTAGTTCCAAGTGCACGGAACACATGGATGCTCAGGGAAAAGGGATGTATGCAAGAAAAGGACACTCGGGAAAAATCCTCCATGGGCCAAAGGTGTCAAGATGCAGAGGCAAAGTGATACAGGGCTTGCGTATAAGGCATGCTTTAGATGGTTCAATTGAGAGCAACATGGAGCT
Organism: Picea engelmannii; assembly: GCA_009831015.1. Classification (NCBI taxonomy): domain Eukaryota; kingdom Viridiplantae; phylum Streptophyta; class Pinopsida; order Pinales; family Pinaceae; genus Picea; species Picea engelmannii. The sequence goes on from ML834838.1 coordinate 116,586, forward strand.
GGCATTAGGCCAAAAACGCAGGTATGAAAACGTGATTAATAAGACACACAATGGTAACGTCATTCGATGTAATTTTAACGAGCCCAGAGAAGGTAAGCTCGAAGGTTTTTCATATTTAGAGAGTCTGAAAAAAGCGTAAAAGGAGACTCCACTAGGGTACCTTTTTCGAAGATAGTCTAGTCGGCTCAAAAAAGGGGTAAACTAGCACCGACCAGACCTCTATTCAAAACCATTTTAACAAGTGTGATAAAGACAATATCACTCAGTGATTTTTTCATTTTTAAGGAGTTTGAAAAAAGATTAACTTTGGACTCCGTCGGGAATGCTTTTCTAGACCAATTTAACGAGTGTGAAAAAATAAGGTCACTCAGCGATCTTTTCAATTTTAGGGACTCTAAAAAAATCTTAACTATGGACTCCATGGGGGTTCCTTTTTCGTAAATTTAGTCCCTCGGGCCCGAAAAAGGGTTAAAATCATACCTGAGAATACTCTTCTAGGGAACTAAGGCTCCTAGAGTATACCTTTGTTCATACAATTGACCGTCCAGACCGAAAAAGGGGTAAACTATCGTCAGACAGATGTGACTTCAAATTTCAGTTTAGTGAGCGTGAAGGTCAACAAGATAGCTCGGTAATATTTTCATTTTTAGAGGGTCTGAAAAGGGCATAAAAGAAGACTCGTTATGTTATGGGAGTCCCAAGGGTGAGGTCAAGAGTGATAATGCAACATGCAAACTAAGGTTGAAACTCGTAATCAGGATAAACTAATAAGGACTCTCAAGCCTATGGTCATTAGTGACGGCATGAACACCAAAATGCAATAAGGATCTTCCTAGGGCATCCATGTTAAGGTAGGCTCTACCAATAAAATATGACACTTCTAAAGTAGCAATGATGGTTCCGTGTCGCAAATCTGTGGGATCGATCCTATGGCGCAGTGATAAAGACAACGAGATGCAGAAAGTAGAGGTGGAATCCTAACTTAAATGCAACAAGTTGGAAAAAAAAAAACGACTTTCTACTTAGCGATTTAAATGTTTTTTTTATGATATTATAATTTGCAGAGCGCTTCGGGACCTACCATTCCATGGGTGTTTTTCAACTCAACACATGGCACTTATCCACCGAGGACACATGGCATTCATTTCAGGCTACCACATCACTCTGGGCCCGTACTACTCCGGGAGTTATACAAACTCTACATGTAGAAACTCTCAAACCCCGAAGTGTCGAAAACACTTGGCACTCATCAGTTCAGACACATGGTGCTCATCCCAGGCCCTTTGATTGCGTCATCCACGATTTTTCCAAGTGACACATGTCCCTTGATTTTCATGACGCGTCGACGATAAGACGTCAGGCCACCACGTCAAATTCGAGAGATCGTCCTCGAGGAGATATTCCTACTCAACATTCAAAGCTCCCGAACGCCAAATTTGGCACCATCTCTAAACATGGTTAAAAGGATTCTATATTTGGAGGACGGATAAACTTTAGCAGGGGTGCTAAAATAGCAGGGTTACCCATATTGCATATTGCAGCAAGATCGACGGCCACACTTCATTGAGGAGACAGAACATGCTCGAATATTAAAATCCTAGAGTGGTCCCGCAATCGAAACCATGGTATAGCTAGAGAGGTACATGACAGTTGGTGGTGGATTGTGGGAGTCGGAGCGGTGTGGATCCAACCGCCCTTGACAACTTTCGCAATCACATGCTTATATAGGGTCCAATCCGAGAGCAGTGTGTGGCAATAAAACTAGGCATTAAGCCAAATCATCAAAGGAAGGTCACAAGGAGAAGCAGAACGTTAAAATATTGGGACTAGTCTATCACTAGAGGAAAGAGTGAGGAAACTATGGAGAGGGTTCATTATGTCAAAATGACCAGATCTCTCCTTGCTGAAATAATAAGCCTCGTCTTGATCTGAAGGAGAAATCAGTTAATGAAAGAAGGACTGGTGGTTGAACAATCGACTACCCCCTTAAATGGAAGCATGGAGGGTATGGCCAAAGAGACAGAAAACTGTCAGCCTGAAGTACCACAAAGGGCATTTTTTCCTACAGGCCTAGACTGACCTAATTTACCTTTTGACAAAAGGAACAAGACAGGTGGAGAATCCTAGGATAGGAAGGCCAGCTCACACTCCTAGTTGTTTTCTATTTTTTTTATTATAAATACATCATATGAAAGATATGAGAGGAGGGGATGGTTGAGCAGAGCTCCCCTTTTGTAATATTTTGACTAAACGGAGTCGTTCTCTTGTGATGTATGAGACTTGAGACATTTTCATTAATAGAAGTCAGTTTCCTTTCATCATCTTGTTTTCTCTTATTCTAAAATGCTCATAATTGGATTATCCATATGAGATGTTGTAGTTGTGCTATAATGGAGGTTTGATTATAATGTTGCTATGAATGTTTTCCAGTATTTTAAACTTTAAGTTCAAGAAGATCTTGTGATTGAATTTTTCTTCTCCTATCTGCTTGAAGGCCTGATGCTTATAGCATACCTATCCACCTTCCTCACTAAGTCTTCCTTCTATTCACCTTTATCCTTAAACCACTGACTGGAGTTAATCAAAACCTCATTTTCTTATGCATGCTAGCCCAGATTTCTGTGTTAAAACATTCTTATGTTGAGATTTGTCCATTTGACCTTTAATCATTAATTTACATTCACAAACCTTTTGATGGGTACTGGGCTTATCCTCTTGCAGTCTGAGGGTGATTCTTAGTGCTAACACCTACTAAGAAATACCATGTTATCCATGAGTAGAGGAAAATTTATATCTGCTATTTTATTTGAGCTCCACCCATTTCACATTAATAAGTTGGCTACAACTGTGATGGTTCTTGGGGAGACATTTGGGTTAAAATTAAATTCATAGAATCTACTTAGCAAATCAAAACAACTCTTGTACCACCCCTCTTCCTACACACCCTATTTGCATATGCAATATTTATACACAAATAAAAAAAAGGGTGAGTATTATGTAAATGAAAAGGATTTTGAAAGAACTATAAGTAGTGTGGAAAGTACAAGTAAACTCATCGAGGCTATGGACGCTTGCTGGCAACAAGGCCATGCTTGTATGGTACTGAGGCAACTTCGTCGAGGCTATGGACGCTCGCTATCAGCGAAGCAATGTCGACAATAAAGAGATGAGGAACACACTTATGTAGATGTCTTCTTGTTATAAAAGTAAAAACCCCCATGGTAAAACGAAAACCAATCAGAAGTGTGTGGCCAATCAAAGAAAATGACCTCATTGTATGGCTCTTTGAAAAAGGTACATTATGTGAAAAATAATTGAAATTTGGGTTTATATCTTTTAGTGATTCAACGTCATTTTGGTACACGCAACCTTTGAAAAATTGTCTACGGTTTATGAGGATTATTATTAACATCCAGACTTGAAGTAAATTCCCTAGATTATTATTAACAACTCCCCATGCATTTTTTCTCAAATATGAAGGGGGTGGGGGGGAGGGATTTAAACTTTGATAGTGTTGCCTTATTTATTGTTTGATCGTATTTTTTGTTTTATAAGCCTTGGTTTAGAGTTCTATGTTGAACTGCTTTTTATCTTGTTGATGGTGGTCTTTGATTGTTATTGATCTCTTCATTGTTATTGTGAATGAGATTTTAACTCTTAATAATATTGGTTGGTTTGATTCATGATTGATGACATTTTGTTTTATTTAACATATGTTTTTTAGGCATATCTTCAGGATATGATGCACATGCTTTGATCATTAAGGTTTGCTTGGATTCAGATTATTGTTTTAGATATTGTTACAGTTGAGTTCCCTTCTGTTTCATAAGGTTCACTTGAAGTTTTCCTTATTGAATAATGTTTTTTCTCTTTGACATGAGATGTATTTTTCGTGTTTTTATTGCTCATTAGATTGCCTTCACCTTGCTTGAAATATTTGAATGATGATTTTGCATTGACTTTATCCTATTCCCTAATCAATTATCACTAATGTATGGTCAATAGGAAGGAGATTAAACAAAAATATGTTAAAAGGTAAGTTATATTTGTGAAAAACATGGAAGCATCTAGGATTAGGTCTAACTTGGTTTGTTCTAAGATATCGGTGTGATGAGGAGAATGTTGGAGGGGGAGTTCATGGAGTGATTATGTGACGACTCAATGGTGTGACACTTTTATAATGAAGTCATAAAAATGTGTTAGATGCAATTGTACACATGTTTTGAAGGAAAGTGGTCAATCATTCAATGCATGCTTTTAACCTGTAAGAAATATCAACGTTCTTAATTTCAATTGATAATGGTTTAATGATTACAATTTTGAAGATAATTTTGTTGCGTCATGAATATTGATTGTGTCGTTTGGGTATATTTGTTTTTTGCTCATTTAATGTTGTTGTCAAAACTCACATGGGCTTACTAAAGTTATTGCATACCTATGGTTGGCTTAAAGTTGAATTTCATAAAGATACGTCATTTTTGCCAATGATTTGAATTGGTGCATAATTGAGTGAGTTGGGAATTTTGGCAGATCGAATTAATTTGAACCAATGTTAGTTTGATGAAAGTCAATCTACATCTTTAAAGTATATATGTAAAAGATTATAAATGATATGAAGGATTTCAATTTGAGTAAAGCACCATTTTTTTACAACAACCATACTTTTGTTATAAAAAAAAATGCGTAGTTTTTCTTTTGACAAAATTAATTACTTTTACTCATGAATTACGATGCGTGTTGACCTTTTGCGTACAAGAACTCATTTAAACTATCAAATGAAATCCTTTTCCTGCAAATAAGAAAAACATAATTGGCATAGTCAAGTATTTTAAATGTCACTTACCCCATGATTATTCATTTTTTTTTTATTTTGAGTATTAGAAGTGCCTCTCTTTATGTATTTCCTCATTATTTTTTATCTCGATTTACACCAATTATTCCTTACAAAACACTCAAATTGTAATGCAATTTGAGTCTCGCGTTTGCTAGAAACTCTATTGTCCTCATAAACATATCTCTAATTATGCACAAATGGTATCCTTTCCGTAATTCAAATTGGTAGTAGTGAATATTGAGGATATGGATAACTCTTACTAAATTAATTAATTATTTTGGACGTAAAATCTAAACAATATTATCGAATCTCAAAATGAGAAAATTGGTTACTAAAGACTTGTTGCCACTTGTTTGCATTGTATTGTTTCATTCTTTTATGAACAAATTAGTTATTGTGAGTGCAAGTTCCAAAAAAGAGAGAGAGGCTTCTTTCTTATGACCAAACCAACGCACGAGATCATTAAGGATAAAGAAGGTGCCAAACAAGATCATTGATCGGAGTGACTCAAGATCATGGATGTTAAAATGTGATAACAATTAATTAAAAGAAAATGTAAAACTAAAATTTACTTATGTAAATATTTGGTAATGTTGGTTTACAAAACCAGTGGAAGTGGTACTTCTTGTAACCATGTAACGGTTCCAAGATTCATATATATCTATGAAGCCCGAGAGATGTTGGAGTTGTAAGCATGATCGTAAGCCTATATTGAATAATAAATATATCGATACCTTGCCCCATGGATGTTTCCTTGATGCATCGTCATGATTTAACCACGTAAATTCCATGTGTTATCTGAGTGATTGATTTGTATTTCATGTCATTTTTCTTGCAATTAATATTCTATGTCAGGCTCTTAAATACCAACAAGTGGTGTCAGAGTGAAGGTGAAGGAATTTTGGTTTGAGGAAGGGTTGAGTATGTTTCTGAAATAGGGTCAAAGGAAGAGGAGGAACGATTGAGTAGAAACCCTATCCGCCAAAACCCTAGTTGTCATTCAAGTTTGAGTTGAGCCCGAGGAGAACCCGAGGAGAATAAAATTCGGTCACTAGAACCGTGCACAAAAAGGGAAACTATGAAAGGGAGTCCAAAGATAAGTTTGGTTGTTGGTTTGTTGAGAATCCATGTGCAGAGAAGTTTGTTTGTTGGTCATTTCACGCGCATAAAAGAGACGAGAATTTTAACTGTGAAGGCCATAAAGGTTGGGTTAAAACTTTGGTAAACTCTAATCGACAAGCAATGGAGGCATAGCCGCATGGAAGTGTTTAACTGGTGAATCCACCAAGCGATTTGGGAAGGTAATCTCACAGGAAACTGGTGAAGGTACACATTTTCGTCTATTTAATGAAGTCGAGTGGTGAATCTTGCATGCAATTGGTGAAGGTACCATTTTTTTTTGGGCAATGGGGGGTTCATAATAAAAAATAACGGAGATTGATTTTTTGAAAGACAGTTTGGAAAGTACGCCCTTGTTTTGTGAAGAAATGGTGAATTTGAAAGAGAGAATATGTGTGTGTGTGTGTACACACACACACACACTTAAGTTGAAGTTTACGAGGGTGGGATAAAAACACTTTTTTTTGGAGAGAGCCTATCTGTAGAACTAATGGCAAAGATGATGAATGCTAAATTTGAGGTTGAAAATTTAATGGTAAAAATAACTTTGAATTGTGGAAACTTAAAATGCGATATTTGTTAGTAAAACAAGGGTTGCATAAGGCTTTAGACGGCAAGAGGAAGAAATTCACAACTATGATTGATGAAGAGTGGGAATACCTAGATGCAAAATTCCTCAACACAATTTGGTTATGTCTTTTTGATGATGTATTGTTTAACATTATTGGAGAATAAACAACAACAGACTTATAGAGAAAGATGAAGAGCCTTAATATGATGAATTCCTTGATGAACTAGATCTACTTGAAGATGTAGTTGTAAAATTTTAAAATGAAAGACGGTACGAAAATTGCAGATCATTTGAATGTGTTTAATACTATGATATGTCAATTGAATACTATGGATGTTAAACTCAATGATGAAGATATGGTAATTACATTGTTGTGGTCATTGCCCGAATCATGGGATTATTTTCTCATTTCCATTATCTTTAGTACAATTAAGACTCTTTAATTTGACACTATTGTTGGAGCTTTGTTGTTTGAGGAAGTGTGGAGA
>ML834838.1:163900-184813 GCA_009831015.1 Picea engelmannii
ATGCATCCATCATTTGCTTTGGGGTTTTTAATGTTGAAACATGAGGAATCAAGTGGTTCTTGATGGAGTCGACAATGATCCTCTTTGCTTTGACTAAATCCTTCTTGTATTTGGTTTTGGCCTCATATCCCTCTAGCTCCTCAGTATATTTTTCAACAAAGCTTGCAAGGTCATGCTCTTCTAGAATGAGCATTACTCTGTACTTTGATGCTCGGAAGTCATCGGCTCCTTCAAGATTTTCATCAAGCTTGGTACTAGTAGTCAACCTGCCCAGAACAAGTAAAAATAAAATATAACTTTTCAAGATGAGGATATTAGACCTTACCAGAGAGATTGTTGAGTCAAAGATGAAATTTGTCACAAAATCTGCAGTAGTTGCAACCAGACCTAGGGTTTATGAGAAAACCCTAATTTTTCAATATGTGAAATCTTGAGTTCTGATCCACGGAATGGATTTGCCATGCCTAGGCGAGTTCCTAGGTGTGGTTACTTTCTCCAATGTCCTTATTAAACAGGGAAAATGTCACACTTAGGTTTTATGTAGTTGCAGGCAGTTGCAGCCAACAACAATTGCAGTTTACAAAATTTTGTCAAACTGAGAGTTTATGCATGGGAGGGGGTGCGCTAGGGTTAGGAGAGTCTTTCTTAGATCTCAACTTTTTCAACGATATCTACTGTGTTGTAAAGATGCCTTCTTTCAAGCCCACTCTGATTCCATGTTGATTTTCGTACATAAGCAGTTAACTAGTTTAGTGTTCTTTTACTTATTAAACCATTAGCACAATAACTACATAGAAAGGATCATTGAAAGAATAACATTCACAACATGCACAAGATTTGTCCTAGGAAAACCTTGTAGGGGAAAAACCCAACAAAATTCCTTAATATACATTCATCAACCAAGAACAATGCCTCTCTCCAAGAGAGAACTAACAAAGCAGAGGATCCTCCTCTATCCCTTGACTAGGGAAGAGTAGCGCACCACTTAACCAAGATGTACCCAAGAGATAGACCAAGAACCTTCTCAACGTCACACCTAGCTGCAGTAGCTTCTTCCTCCAAGACTTTCGCACTTCTTCTTTAGACACAAAACTCATGTTGTGAGTGTGTTCAAATGATGCGCTGGCCTCCCTTATAAATAGTGGTTTGGCCAACCTAAAATTAGGTCTGGGCCGACCTGCTACTTTAGCCTTTTAATTTATGTTTTACATGTCAAGGCACAATAGGGATGACTTTTACAAAGGCACAATAGGGCTTAAATAACAAATATAATATAATAGTATTCTTTAGGGTTTTGTCTTGGTCAAATACAGTAAGGATATCTTCCGAAGCTACTCAATCTTCAACACCTCTTAATTTAAATTAACAATAATGTTGATATTTATGTTGTCATTATAAGTTGTCTTTAATTCAAAAGACTTCAAATATCACTTGTAAGTTGTTAAACATTTATCCTTTCACGTGCAAGAAAAAACTTTGTAGCAACAATAGAATGGTTGGGTGCTAATGGTTGGGTGCTAAATTGTGTTTATTGATGTTGTAGTTAATCTTGAATAAACCCTGACCCTGAGGAGTTAACTAAATTCAAACTTTCATTTTTCTCTTATGTGCATTTTTGTACTGAAATTGGGCAAATGCTTATTTCATGTCCCCTTTTCCATAGGACCAAAAGTTGTAACTAACAACTTCGACAAAGAAGGAACAAGCCTTGTTCTATATTCTAGCTCGTATGCACTTCTTCTCATTTCACCAAGTGACCATACATTGTGACCAGGTGTTAACCTAGCGCTTTAACTCATCACAAATTTACATACGACCTTGACTTGTGACCAAGGGAGAATACATACAAGGTTTAACTTTGGTGTTAAATCAAATCAATGGTTTGAACTTGATCAAGTCTTGAGTGGATAGTCCACGTATTTTCGCGTTTTCGTATGTGTTGGCTTTGGTCACTTGTCGCAAGACGCAAAGTGAATGTGAATCGTCCAATCTAATCGACAGTGGACACAACAATTATAAAAGTGGATTTAAGTTAGACCTTTGGGTCTGGCCCTGACAATTAACCTTCGTGCTAGTTCAATCTCGAATTTGATTTAGGTCGTCCGATCATGCTTCCATCATGATCCAACAATCAACATTGATTTATGGATTTGATGATTCCTGTGGCCTGGTCCAGTGATTTAACGATCACAGTGAAACTCCTATCGATACCTTGAAACTTTCATACCTATAATGACGATCAGAGCATTGATCTTTATACTAAAAGAGGGAAGAGAACCATGTATAAAGATGCGAGCTCTCAGGTGAATTGAAGTTCAGTCCCGTACTGACTCTAATTAATCTACAGTAAGGGCACCATTGTTCAACCATAGGAGGTGTACAAAAATTGTTTGATACGAGGATTCATGAGTCTAATTAAGAATCTTTAGATTGTTGTAGACAATGGCATTGTTAAAAAAAAGGGCCATTCCTATAACGAAGACAAAGGGATTTTGACATTGGTCTATGTAGTAAATGCTTGGGATTTAAAACCAACCTTGAGAAAAACTTTGAAGGTATTTCAAACCCATGGATTCGAAGGTTTTGTGTACCATAGAGTTTGATTTGAGACTCTTTAGACGGTGTAGACTAGGTTTGGTAAGGTTGGGACTGTTTGTTTATCTTAAATGAAGAATTTGACAACAACCAGTTTCATTGAAGCTGCTTGAGATTGTGAAATGCCTAAGAAGATGTATTTTTAATTTGTTTTTCTTGGTTATGCATTTCTATTAAATATTCAAGACTAACTCGTGTTTAGTCATTGATAATGATGACTATATTGACCCCTTTTGACATTCAATGACACACCATATCCAATATTCTCTCTCAATGACAATATCATGTTTAGCCATTGATAATGATGACCATATTGACCTCTTTTTGACATCAAATGCYAACTCCATAATACCATGTAYAACATTGACCATATTTTCCCTTTTTGACATCAATGSCAACACCATAACACCAGKTCCAACARGTAGGGCTTGTGGATATTTGGGTGGACTYTGTTAGATTTTAATTCTTCTTTGGAGGGAAYRCTCTCCACTGGTGGCTYCTTCTATTCTTCTCCAAGTTTYTTCTCCCATGTAATAGGTTTGGCTCTTGTTCTAGTGTCTCATTTTCAACTCTRTTTTGTTATCAAGATCTTCACTAGTATTGGTTATGGGTGTTCCTTGAAGGATTTAGTCTGTTTGTTCTTGGGTTTGTGTGGTTTTTATGATCTTTGGTTGAGGGGCGAGTCTATTATTATTAAGGAACTATCAACCTCTCTCCCCTTTCTCATCTCTCATGATCTTTTGTTGTGGCCCTTATTCCCTATTCCTGGCTTTACTTTCCAAGGGCTATGGATTACAGATAGCTTAGAGAAACTAGAAAGGCTCTTAAGCAACACACCGAGTATCTTGAGAGACATGATCATTTAATTGAAGCTATGCAAGGCAAATTGGGGGAACAAGGTTGGATTTCAAGCCCTCTTGAGGAGGTTATAATGGGGATTATGTTAACTTAGAACAAACATATCTCGACCCTTGAAGCCAAGCTAGTTAAGTTGCAACAAACATTGTTTACCTTGCTAGAGAAACTTTTGTGTTACACCTATGTGTGGAGTTTTGAAATGTCCAACGTTTCGAGTGGACACTCCACCCATCATCAGGGACATGAAAAGCTTGTATGTAGTAAAAGAGTGTTGAGATATAAATATAACATGATAGAGGTTATCGTTGATCAATTAGAAATAACCATTGGCATTTAGTAAAATGTTAAATGAAAGATAAGAATAAGTAAAAATAAAAACTATTAAATAAAATTAAATAAAGGAAATTACCATTGAATAAATTGAATGGCATTAATTAAATTGTATCAGTAATATATAAATTGGGTGAGAAATGAGAATAATTAAGCAAAAAAAATCATATATTCAAGTATTCAAATGATATAAGGGTTAAATTAAAACATAATTTATTTAGAAGAGTATTCTATAAAAATTGAAGTATAAGATGAAAGGTAAACCATTAAATGAAAGGTAAGAAAATAATTTATCACCTTAATTATCTAAAGTTTTTCTGACATTTCCTCCCTTTCTCTAATCTCTCCTTAATTTTTAACTTGTTTGTTTAATTTAATATTATATCAATAGAATACTTTATCTTTTTTTCCATGGAAAAAAGTGTAATTTTATTCATCCAGAGAGACAAAATTACATTTTGTAGGTGCTTCTATTAGCACAACATCCCTTGGGTGTATGAAGTGAACAAAAAGTGTAGGTCCTTGGCCCTATGCCAAGAAAGGAAGCCTTGAAAGAGGCTTTCTAAGTGGTAAATAATGACCAAAATAACATCACTCGGAACAAGGTGTAAAGTATAAACTGTTTATAAAAAATTATAATTTTGTTTGGATCCACCGAAGTGTTTATGTAATAAATTGGTGAAAATACTTTGTATGTCACCCGCAGAAAATCAAATGGTATGTTAGACTCCCTGAGTCCAAAAATTCTTTGCCCAATTTGCTACTTTAAGAGTAGTATAAAGTATCAATCTCGTTGTAGATCTGTTGTATCTATAAAAGGGCGGTGATAAAAAGCATGTGTTTCACCTTCATTGTATTATGTGATGTGCCATTGGCCCAGAGCTGGAGGAAGCCCTGCTTTTGAAAGTGCATCTGCTACCATGTTCATGTTCCTGTAGACATGGGATATAGTCACTATGTCAAAATATTCCAGCAAACAAAGGATGTCCTCTAGAATAGGGAGGAGGAAAATGTTTTGACACTGTTGTAGTTTTATTGCCCAATATATCACATTCATAGAGTCACCAAAGATTTGGAGGTGAAGTATTTCTTTTTCTTTTGCAAAGAGGAGTAGTAATTTTAGAGTCAGTAGCTCAACATAGTTATTTGTACCTTGTCCTAGCCTAAATTTTATATGAAAGGAATGGTTTTCCGACTGATGAAGTAATATTCCACCCCCGCATGTTTGATTATGTGAGGCCCCATCAAAGTAAGCCCAAGGCTTTGTATTATTTATGGTCTCTGTCTGGTTCGACTGTATAGTTGGACCTCTTTTTGTTTGTGGAAAATGTGAAAGTATCGAGAGACTTTGGGCAACATTTTTCTCAGGGAGGGGAGCTTTTCCTTGGAAGATTGTTGCATTTCGGGCCAACTAGATGCCCCAGTTTATGATGGGGGGGAGAGCTTTAAGCTCTATGAATCTTGGGTCATGTTTCCAAGCTTCCAAAGCTTGTTCCAAGTCGGGGCATCCCCATGTACTGTTTTTGCCAATACTCGTTGAAGCTTCCGTCCAAACTCTTTGAGAGAAAGGGCAGAAGATGAGCAGGTGGTAGGTTGTTTCATTTTCAGAATGACAAAGGAGACATCTAATCGGTCCTTCGAACGGTCGCTTTCTCAAAATTTCCCATGTTGGAACTATTCTATTTAGGGCCGCCCATAGGAAGATTTTGGCTTTTTCTGGACATTTTAATTTCGAGAGTCCTTTCCACCACCAGATTTGAAATTGTTGGAAGAGGTCCATGCTTAAATCAATCTATCCAAGTTTTGGAGTATAGGTTCCTGAAGGAGCCTTTTGCCAAACCAGCTCGCCCTCCCTGTCAATGAGTCTAATGTGACCAACATGTAGAGTTGTAATGTAATTTTTATACTGAGTTGTTAGAGCTCCTATTAACCCCACATCGGCCGCACTTTTCCATCCTTGATGCCAGGGGGTAGTTGTGTTGGGGTCGGCGAGGTGGGAGAGGAGGTAGTGGTTCTGCCTATGGAGATGGTTGATTAAATCCAAAGAGAGGATGTGTGAGTTCCCACTTCCAGGCCAGGGGTCCGCTCCAATGTGGAAGTGATTTCGTCTGCCAACTTTCCAAGCTAGTCCTTCCCCTATTACTAGAAAGGAGGATATTAAAGCTTTCCAGAAGATGGAACCTTGTTTGTGGGTCTTTTTTGTAGATCTGATCCAGTCTTCTAGTGATTTTGGTGCTATGTATTTTTGAGTGATAACCAGGGACCAAAGGTTGTTGTTTGAGATGAGGTGCCACCCTATTTTTGACGCCAAAGCCTTGGAGAACAAAAATATATTTTTAAGCCCCCAACCTCCCAGAGATTTTGGTCGGGCTAGGCGGTCCCATTTTTCCCATGGTTGTGTGAACTTGTCCCCAGCGTCGAACCAAATAAAGCGGGAGCAGAGCTTTCTAATCTTTTCCAGTGTACCTTTTGGTATCCAGGCCAAAGACATCCAGTAAACTGGGATGGCTTCTAGGACTTCTTTGGTTAGGGTGAGTCTTCCTACCCTTTAAAGCCACCTGAAGCTCCAACCAGTTAGTCTTTTCTCCAACTTTGAGATCAACCATTTCTAGTCCTTTTTGAGGTAATTATTTGGTTTCAGATGAAATCCTAGATATTTTAGGCCTTTTGAGAATTCTTGAATTGTAAATGGAAACAACCTTTGATATAATTCTTCTTCCTTTCTTTCCAATTCAAAGAATGAGAGTGTATATTTTTGGAAGTTTATTTGCATACCTATTGTCGAGCGAAAGAGGGAGAGTATATTTTCAAGAACTTTTGCGTCCCGCCTTTGACCATTGTACAAGATGAGGATGTTGTCCACAAAAAGTAAATGTGTGATCCTCATACCAACGATTAGATGTATTCCATGAAAGTCCCCCAATCTTACTGCATTTTCTATAGCCATGCTCAGACCCTCAACCATCAGCAAGAAGAGGAGTAGGGAGAGGGGAAAACCTCGGCGTAGTCCTTTTTCGAAGGTTAAAAAAGGTGAGGTTTCTCCATTGATGAGAACCTCAAAGGAAACCGAGGTAATACAGGCCATTATCCATTTAATGAAAGGAACCTTGAACCCTAGATGAGTGAGAAGGAGCCTGATGTAGGACTAACTTACCCTATCGAAGGCTTTTGATAGATCAATCTTTAAAATGGTGCCCTTGGATTTTGTGTTTCTCAGGCTATGAAATCCTTCGTGAGCGACCCTTACTACTTCGTGGATTTGTCGGCCTTCAAGGAACCCGAACTATTCTTTTGAGATGGATGATGAGAGGAGAGGCTTCAGCCGACAGGCTATAACCTTAGCAATGATTTTGTAAATGCAATTACAGAGTGACATGGGTCTAAAATCATCAAAGGAGAGAGGGCCATTCACCTTGGGAATAAGGGCTATGAAGGTGGTGTTTAGTGGGCCGTGTATTATGTCATTTATTCTGGATTCCTCTATGACTTTGAGAATATCGCTTCCGATCAGATCGAAGAAGCCCAAGTAGAATTCAATTGTCCAATCGTCTGGGCTTGGGCTTTTGTCTTTCTGAAAGCTTTGCAGGGTGTCTTTGAGTTCGGCTTCAGTGACTTCTGCATATAGATCTCGATTCCCTTCCTCGTCCACAAATTTGGGAAAGTAAAGGGCCATTTTTATGATGTCGACTTTGTTGGCCCTTCTGTCCTCTTTGAATAAAGTCTGGAAGTGCCTCTTTCCCAGATTTGCTAGCCCTTTAAAGGAAGTGACCAATCTGTCCTCTTGATCCTTTAAGCTCCAGATTGTGTTGGCCGCTTTCTGTCCTTTGGAAAAAGCATGGAATAATTTGGTGTTCTCATCCCCATTTGCTAGCCAGATTGCCCTGCTTTTAAGTCTATGGGTTGCTTCTTGATCTGCCAATATTTTCCTTCGATTTGCCTCTAAGTTCCTCAATTTTTCTCATGAAGCTTCTGAGGAGTACCTAGACTCAGTGTCTTGATAAATTTCCTCCAGCTAGTCCTCAATGCATTTGAGTTCTCGCTCTTCTTCTTCTTCTTTTTTTTCCCTAGGGAATGACCAATTTCTTGATTTTTTTTTAAATTGTCCATGAATTGGATGGTTGTCGAAGTTCCCATCGTATCCTGTAGAGGGGTCCAGTTTGATTTTACCAATTTTTGGAAGTTTTCTTCCTTGAGTCAAGTGGAGTTAAAATTGAAAGGGGAAGCCATCTTTTGGGGGGGGCCTTCAATAGAAAACCATACTAGGGAGTGATCTGAGTCTCCCTCGCTTCCAATCCATTGGCGGGATTGGAGAGGAAGCATCGACATTGATTCAGTGATAAAAAAGTGGTCCAATATTTTTGCCACTTGGGCTTCCCCAACTCTTAAGTTCCTCCAAGTGGGAAGCAATTTGACTGGTGCGATATCAATCAAGCCTTTGGAAACCAAGAGATGACTAAAAAACTTTGTTTGGGGGTCTACGTTCGTCGAGGGACCCCATATTTCTGCTTCACCTAGGGAGAAGTTGAAGTCACCTTCGATTATTAGATTTTTCGTCTTCAGAATCTCTTTGTTGAAGAGAGAGTTCCAGTAAGGAATCTTGTCTGTGTGTGGCCCATACACATTTATTATCTTGAGAATCAACCCAAGTCCCTCTACTTGTATCTCAATCTCCATACAAGAGTTAGAAGTCCATGAGTTCAAGGGATTTATCTTTCTAGAGCACCAACTAATGGCTAGACCTCCCGATCTACCACAGGCATCCAAACCCAGGAATGCCCAACCCGAGAAGAGAGTAAAGAGTGATTTTGTGGTTGAGAGTTCGTCTGCTAGAGTTTCTTGGAAGAGAACAACCTCGGGTTGGTGTAGAGTTACCAACCTCTTCAGAGCGGATTTTTTTTGGGGGCTCGCTAAACCCCTGCAATTGAAGGAAAATAGTTTCATGGAAGGAACCCCGTAGAGTTTTTGTTGTTGTAAGAGCCTCGAGGAGAGACCATTGTCAGCATGAAGCAGTTTCCATTAGTGCACAAAATTGTGCTAAGGAGAGGTGTGAGGGCCTACCTCGACATTTTTTGGTTTTCAGTGGTTCTGGTGTGGGGCCAAGACCTCTGGGGTTCTAGGTAGGGATAGTGATCAATTTGTTGCGGAGATGGAAGCAAATGATTGAGTCCTCGGAACCCTCAGAGGAAGGTTCCTCGGAAGACCAAGAAGTTGGAGAGCTTGGAGGAGAGGTTGCCTGAGGGGGATCATCATCGAGCGGTGGTGAAGGGAGTGAGGTGGAGGTAAAAAGAGGTTTTAGGGAGACAGTGGAGGGGAGGGGGAGAAACTTGGGGGGGGATGCAGTATTTTAAAATAAAATTGAAAGCATTTAGCTTACCATTTACAAGGTGTGGAAGAGAAAGTTGCATACCCAAGAAGTTGTCAATCGGGTGTTGAGGTGTTGTCTCTGGGTTGCGGTCTGGGCATACCTTGTCTCCAACTATTGGAACGAGCGCCAATGCATCCACAGTCGACACCGACTAATCAATTGTCGAAGAGTTCGATAGAGCTATCGGGGTGGGGGAAATGGTCCCCACCGAGTTTGACACTAAAGAGGAGGAGTTTCCCTCGGTGGTTGCCTAGCGCTCCTGGTCTTGTCATCTGGCTTCATGTGAAAGGTGTCCAGATCTGCCTCATAGATATTTTTTGCAATCCATAACAACGTGGCCATATTCATGGCATCTCCTACAACGAAAGGGCTCACCTTTGTAGTCTAGAATTTGGACTCTTGTATGCCCCAGATTTGTAAGGTTGAGGTATTCCCGTAGCCCTTCCCCGATGTTAAGAGAGACCAAAATTCTAACTACTGCCATTTATCCCGAGACCAAGAATCCCATGTATGTTGTTATGTACACCCCCAAAAAGTTGTCAATTGCTTTAAAACAATTTTCTGACCAGAGATGAGGAGGGAGTCCTGGTAGATGAACCTAAATCGGAATAGAGTCCAAGCGCTCATTGGCAACGTCAAAAGTGTAGTTCCAAAGCTTCATTAGAACCGGGGAAGAGTCAATCGCCCAACTATTTTGGAGTGCGGCCATGGCCTGAGAGGGTTCTGTAAAGATAATCATAAACCAGCCTCTGGAGAGGCGGAAAATACAAGGCAAAGAGGAGGAGTTTATGCCCTAGTTTGTAGTGGCCTAGGCTCGCAAAGTTTTTTCATAGAATTGTCGGCCATAGGCTTTCCCGACTAGTGTTTTGTCGGCCATTGGAGAGACCTCAGCCATCGTAAGGTCATCACCAAGGATGAAATTTGGGTCTGTCTTGGATGACCCTAGGCATTTGTTTCGCTTCCTCCTTCTTTTCCCTGTGGTGCCTTGGGCATCAGGGTCCGAATCGTAGGGAGCACGTCGGCCTGGAGCCCCATTTTGGTTGAAGTCCCGGTCGTTGAGGTTGAAGGGATGAAGATTTGTGGCGACAAACCCTCTCTCCGTCTCCGAGGGTGCATGACCTAGTGAGAATTCTTGACCCTCAAAGGGGAGGTACCACTCTGAAGAGAAGTCCTGAATAAAATCCTGGGCTTGCACGACCCCTAAGATTGGGACTTCAAAGATCGCATCTTGGAAAGTCTTGGGGAGAACCCCTAGTTCTCCCTGCCCTTGGCTGGTTGTCAAGTTTACCGTAGGGCCCGGGAAGGTCCAAGAGACTACTGCTGGGGACGACGAAGAAAAGAATTCGCAGCAGGCCGAAGAAAGGGGAACTTTGAAAGCCTGTGAGAGGAACGCACTGTTGGAGAGTGATGTAGTATCGGGGCCTAAGGTGAAGGGAGTCGCTTGAGTCGAGAGTTTGTTGTCCCAAAGATCTCGTCCAAGCCAAGAAGAAGAACCCGAGACTTGAGCAGGGAAGAAGCCTGTTACCCTGAAGAGTTGAGAGAAGAAGTCGTTCTGGGGGACCGGAGGAGGCAATGAAGGCGGTAGGGGTCCCAATGGGGTCATCATGGACAGCTGCAGCCGGGTAGAAATTGGTGGGCTGCCAGTTGTCCCCATCCTGGGGAGCAGCTCGCCCGGATCTAGTGAGTAATCAACTTCGTATTCATAGGTGGCCATTGGATTGCCCTTCCCAAATTTACAGGTCATCCACTCCTTCGCGTCAAGACTGTTCACTAGCTAATCAAAACACTTCAGGTAATTAAGGCGTTAGAAAAGGAGTCAGAGAGTTTTGAGAAAAGATTAAGCTTAGATGGGTAGGATCGGGCCTGCGATCATGTCATAGGGTAGCTCGTGACCGCAGGGTGCGAGTAAAGTAAC
Organism: Picea engelmannii; assembly: GCA_009831015.1. NCBI lineage: Eukaryota > Viridiplantae > Streptophyta > Pinopsida > Pinales > Pinaceae > Picea > Picea engelmannii. The sequence goes on from ML834838.1 coordinate 174,964, forward strand.
GGTATGCGGTCAAGTAGGTGGGTAGCTCGTGACCACAGGGTGCAGGCCACAGAGCCCCCGGTGCCTCACAACTGCAAAACCCCATAATAAAATACTCTATCCTATAAATGCTCTTTTAATTTAATTTTAATACTCTACTATTTAATTTCTTTTTAATCTAATATCTTATCCTTATATCTTTTGAATACTTTAATATATAAGTTTTTTACCCTCTTTAGATATCACCATTACAAATTTAATTAATGCCACTCAATTTATTCAACGACAATTTCCTTTACTCAATTTTTATTACCTTTTATTATTCTTACCTTTCATCTTATACTTCAATTTTTATAGAATACTCTTCTAAATAGAGTCTTTTTTAATTTAACCCTTATATCATTTGAATATATGATTTTTTTTGCTTAATTATTTTCATCTCTCACCCAATTTATATATTACCGTACAATTTAATTAATGTCTTTCAATTTATTCAGTGGTAATTTTCTCTATTCAAAAAAATTTAATACTTTTTATTTGTAGTTATTCTTACCTTCTATTTAACATTTTACCTAATGCGAACGACTATTTTCAACTGATCAACGATAACCTCTATCATGTTATATTTATATCTCAACACTCTTTTACTACATACAAGTTGTTCATGTCCCAAATGATGGGTGGAGTGTCCACTCAAAACATTGGATGTTTCAAAACTCCGCACACAATTTTAATCCATAAGTTTCTCTAACATTATGACTAACTATGAAAACCTGCATATTCAAATTGTTTACCTTGTCAATCAATAGAAAAATGGTTATGGTATTCTTGCCTCTTCCTTAGCCACAAAGAATGGAATCCCTGAAGTGAAAGTTTCAGTTCAATAAGCCAATTTGAATGCAATTCCAATAAAATAAGCAAGAACCTTATGATGAAGCTTGCTAGTGGTTTTATAGCTTAGTTTTTTGTTTTTGTTTTTACAGGAACGGATATGGGATTGTATTTAACACTTGGCTTAAATGCCTTTAATCAGAATACAAAATGTGAGGAGAAGTCAAGTTTTCCTCTACAACGAGTACTTCAAATGCCCAAATACTCAAAAACCGGAGGTTTCTACAACTAGCCAACGACTCAATCTCTGTTATTTTCCCTAACTTGTGAATAYAGACGAACTGGTCCAGTAAAATGCGGAAGAACATGMGAGTAMTAAAYGCTCTTAAGGAATGRGATCYYRRTCCTCSTCCCTGTCTCTTAGAAGGGAGCCGRCTGAAAGAAKAGYTGCTTTGTTGGCTTCTRCRTCAGCGTCCTTGTTATTCTCCCTCAACACATGGAAKAAATTTATACTCTGAAAGGACTTAATTAGGGACTTGATTCTTGACACCAATCTTGCTAATCTGAGGTCTTTGGGAGGAGAATTGTCCACTATAGCTTTTATAATCGACTGAGAGTCACCAATTACATTAACCTCTTTGATGCCTAGCTCTTTGACTTGCTTGAGACCTTGAAACAGAGCAAGAGCTTCAACTTGGATGCTGGTATTGTGGCCCAAGGCGAATCTATGTTCAATTTTTCCTACTGGATTCTTAATGACACCACCTGCACCAGCTTTCTTGGGATTGCCTTTGGCTGCCCTGTCGAAGAGAAGAGTGTGTTGAGAATGGTTTTGCAACCAGGCTGAAAAGTCTTTTTCGTTGAGTCGAATTTGCCAATCTTTGCTTTGCTTGCTTTGTCTCGCCACTTGTTCAAACTGGAGGCCCAACCTTTCTCCCCAATCAATTTCCTGTTGGCTTAAATTTGTTGCCTCAAGCTGGACGCCCAGGCTTTCCTTCAGTTGATGTCTGATTTTGGCCGAGACAAGCTTCACCTCCTGCACTTGAAGTCTGAAAATTCTCTTGTTCCTTTCAAGCCAAATTTGCCAACAAATGATTTTTGGCAGGGAGTGCCAGACCACCTTGAAGCTTTCGTTTTTTGGAAGTACCCCTGGATAGCTGCTCAACCAGGTAGCAAACAACTCAGCGATGGAGGTGGAACAGGTAAGAGCGTTACTCTAGGGTTCCAGAGCCTCGTTCCAGATCTCTCGAGCAAACTTACATTCCAGCATTAAGTGACTAAGGTTCTCTTCATTTTCGAGGCACATTATGCATCGGGAGGGCCCATGAATACCTCTTTTCTTGAAGCGATCCCCTATTAGAATTCTATTGTGACACATGAGCCAGCAGAAGAAATCTATTTTAGGAATTGTTTTGTGGCTCCAAAGCCCCTTCCAAGTCGCAGGGTTGGGAGGGACGTGAGGCTGTTGCATCAATATTTCATAGCCTAGAGCCACTGTGTAGCTACCCGATTGGGAGCCCCATCCGCGTTTATCTTGTCTCCTGGCGTGGATCGAGGCCATGCCCTTCAGGTAATTGAGAAGCATTTCACCATCTTGCTTCAGCTCCAAAGGCACCTGGAACGTCTTCCAACCAATCCAATTGGAGTCTTCCCAGCATGAGATATCCCAAAGCATGATGAAGCCCGCGTTGTCCATCCAAGCTCGAAGCATGCACAGCGAACTAATTTCGGCGAGTGGGGGATGATCCATGATGCCGTCTTCCCAGATTTTAATAAGTTTGCCATTGCCCAGAATCCAAAATGCATGAAAATTTATCAAAGGGATAGCTTTAACACAGAGCTTGAGGAGGTGCGATCCATTTTTTGGAAGGGAGTTGTCGAGGCAGTGTTTTCTTTGACCCCTAAAGTATTTTTTCCACGGAGTAGTTTGCGCCCAGCCAGGCTTTGGAGCGATTATTTTCCAGACTTGCTTGGCTCCCATTGCAACATTTTGAACGCTGAGATCTTTAAAATTCAGACCGCCTTCCAGCAGGGGCTTGGTGATTTTGTCCTAGCTTACCAGGGGGATTCTCTTTTCATTTTGTTTACCGCCTTTTCAGAAGAAATTGCGAATGTAATATTCCATTTTCTTGAGGATACAAGTTGGAGCCAACATGGCAGAAAATTGAAAGATTGGGAGACTGTTGAGGACAGCCTTAATAAGCACTGTTTTACCAGCATGAGTGAGCCAAGAGAAGCCCCAGGCTTGAATCTTGAACTTGAAGTGATCTAGAAGAGGGAGCCAATCTCTGCTAAAGGCTGCCTTTTCAAAAATTGGAAGTCCCAGGTACTTGAAAGAAGACCAGTTGGAAGAGGCTGCAAAGCCCAAGCATCTGGAGATGGCATTGAGAGTGCTGCCAGGAACATTCCAACAGTAAATATGGCATTTCCCTTTATTTCGGATACTTCCCATTGCATCACAGTAATCATCCAACACTCCTTTGAAGTGAGAGGCCAAAATCAAATTGGCTGCACCCAGCAACAGAGAATCGTCAGTGAACAACGCATGATTAATATTTTTTACTCCTCTTGCAATGTTCAGGCCCATTATCTCTTGGTCTGCCTATTTTTTTTCCAAATAAAAGCTTAAAACAGAAGCTTGGAGGATGAAAAGGAGGGGGGAAAGGGGGCACCCCTGTCGGAGCCCTCTTGAGGCATTGAAGAAATATGTTGCTCGCCCATTCACCAAGGGAGCAATCCAAGGTTCATAAATACAAGACCGAATCCAGTTGATGAAGTTGTTCCCGATTCCAAATTTGTGCATAACGTCAAAAAGAAAGTTGTGTCTGACATGATCAAAGGCGTTTGCGAGATCACTTGACGACCATGCCCTTTTCTTTTTGAAGCAGACTTGAGTGTATCGCCTCTTGAACTAAGATGAAGTTGTCCCTGATCTGTCTCCCCTACAAATGCCCCTCGATTCTCAGGGATAATAGAAGGCAGTAAACTTTTCAATCTGTTGGCTATCACCTTTGTTATCAACTTGTAACCAATATTGCAAAGAGATATAGGGCGAAATCTGTTGAAGGCATTGGCTCCCTTTTCCTTAGGGATGAGGGCAAGGAAGGCATAATTAGTGCTGCCCCCAATTTTCTAACAGGCTTGGGATTTCAGGACTAATTTATGCAAGTCCGTTTCGACTATCTGCCAACAAGTTTGGAGAAATCTAGTTGTAAACCCATCTGGTCTGGGGGTTTTATCGGGCTCCATGGTGAAGAGGGCAGCCTTAATTTCTTCTTTGGTCACCTTAGCTTCAAGAATCTGGTTCATTCTCTTGGTGATCTTTGAAGGTACTACCTCGAGGAATTTGGAATTCTGGTCCCTCTCCCCTTCTTCACTGTAAAGGTTTTTAAAATGGGAATAAGCTTCCCTTTTGATGTTGGCAAAATCTTTGTGAGTAGTGGCATCTTCTTTGATTTCTGAGATGGAGTTAAATTTTCTTCTCGCTTGGGCTTGTTTGTGGAAGAAGGAGGTGTTCCTATCTCCCACTTTTAGCCAAATGCTGCGAGATTTCTGTCTCCAATATTCTTCCTCCGACAAACAAGCCTTGTGAAACTTTTGTTGTAAATCTGCTTCCTTGTCTAAAATTTCTTTTGTGATTTCTGCACTTTCCGTCTGTAGTTGGTGGAGCTCCAGGCTGGCTTGAACTTGTTTTCTTTCAGAAGCTGGATTAGGGAGGGTTTTGGCCCAGATTTTCAGGACTGCTTTCACTCTTCTGAGTTTTTCCTCCCGGACGTAGAAAGAAGATCCCTTGACGGGCTCCCTCCAACTTTCCTCTACCTTCTTCATGAAATCTGATTCCTTGACCCATAAAGGGCTAAATCTGAAAGGAATAGGGCCTAGATTTTTTTGGGCCAGGAATTCAAGTTTTATGGGCTTATGATCTGAAACACTGCAAGGGAGAATATGCATACTAGCCACTAGACCTAAGAGAAGGAAAGAACTTTGAACAAGAAATCTATCAAGTCTTGTTGCAATATGACCAGGTCCTATTCTTTTATTTAACCAAGTGTACTTACCATTGGAGGGCTTGATGTCGAGCAGATCCCACTCTTGCATGAGGTCCTCCACCCATTCTCTTGTCGGGCTCCTGACAATACTGCCCCCTCTCTTATCTGACGAAAGCAAGGTGAGGTTAAGGTCGTCGACGATGATGACATTTTCCACATTCTCTGTTTCTGCCAGATGCCTGATGGAGTCCCAACAAGCCTTTTTTTCCCCTGCGTTGACTGGTGCGTAAACATTGAAGAGGCTGATGACATCCTTTGTGTCCATAAGCTGAAGTTTCAAATATAGCCAATGGTCATTTGAAATTTCAGTGATCAACGCGTACTTGCTGCTATTCCAAAGAGAGCCCAGCCCACCCGAGGCTACTTGAGTCGAAACAGCTAGTCCTCCACCTTTCTTCCATAAATTCTTACTAACTTGAAGGAAGTCTTTGCCCTCCATTTTTTTCTCCTCGATTAATAGAATATCAGGGGCTTCTATTCTTATGAGGCTTCTCACGGCTTCTTCTTTTATTTTGTTCCCCATACCCATGCAATTCCAGGAGACGACCTTCATCACTTACTTTTTTTAGTGTCTTGGGCTCCCTTGGAGCCCTGTGCCTGATTCCTTGTCATCTTCGGGGTTTTTGCCAAAAGTTTCTCAAGGGTTTGTTGGCTGCCCTGAAGCTTATCTTTGTAGGTTTCCTGCTCTCTCTTATCTCGGGCAAACTTTCAGCCTCTTGTCAATCTTTTGGCTGAAGTTTGTGTGTCCCCTATTTCTCCTTCCTCTTCTGACTCCTCTGAATCTTGTTCCTCCTCTTCAACTTCTGCTTGTTTATCCTTGAGGATTTAAGAGGCACTTTCCCCTATCCTCAGATCTAAGGATACCCCTTTGACAGGGGACGGTGACTTTTTTTTTTCGACCTCCTGGATTTCCTCTGATGCTGAGCTTAAGGGCCCGAATTTGTTTGTTTGACCGTTTAGGGAGAGGCCATGCTGATCAGGAGCCGACTGGGGGCCTTTGTCTTTTGGAGCCCCGGATTTGGGGGTTTTATGGGAGTTTTTTGTCCACTTGATCTGATTCCAGACTTCCTCCTTCTCTCTTTCTTTCTCACCATTGCTCGGGCAGCCCCTGGCAAAGTGTCCGTAGACATGACATTTTCGGCACTTGAATGGTAGCTACTCGTAATCTAATTTCTGCACATGAGTCCAATTGTCGACTTTGATTTTTATTGCCTCCAGTAGTCCCACCTCTAAATCGACCTCAACACAGATTCAGGCGCAGTCATATTGGTCCTTATTGTTAGCCCGATCAATAAATTTTCCCAATGCATTACCTATGTGTTGTAAAGAGTCCCAATTCCAGCAGTGAACTGGGAGGTTCGACAACCTGACCCATACTGGAACGGCCATAGGGACGTCCACTTCTGGATCGAAGTCCGGCATCCACTTGTTGAGATACAAGCCCTGAGGGCCCATGAAATAGGGCCCGTTCCGAAATATCATATCTTTGTCCTCTTTTACAGTGAATTCGAACAAAAAGAAGCCTCTCCCCAAGAAGTAAGAGGTTACAATATTCTTAATCAAGGGTTTCCAGTTTTTTATCACCCAGTTCTCCATTGCTTTTGGTGAGGGCCAAAGGCTAGTAAACTGTCCCATAAGGGCACGATCCACCAGAGACAAGGCGACTTGGATTGGTTTCTCTGGGGGGAGGGAGATTTCAGGAATATCGTCTAACCTTTTCACAAACTTAGGGGGTTCAGAAGTCTTCTTTTTCGCCAGAGAGGCAAGCATTCGGTTGAAGACGTCCTTAGTTGTTGGAGTGGACGGCAAGGGAGGAACCTGGGAGGAGCCCAATGCCTCCATGGCAGTGTGAGGAACCCTAGATCAGTCGCGCACGGGACGGATCGCCTGATCGTGAAAAAAAACCTTTTCTTGGAAGCCAACTATAGCTTAGTTTTTTGTTAGTCATGTTATTTAAAGTTGTTAAATTGCTAAGTATCTTCTATATAATGTATTGTTATTATTATTAGTCCCTACCATGGGACTATAGTAATAAGTTTGTTTTTTATGTGACATTAATTTGCTTTTGACCATAAATTTGTGTGTGCAATGTAATCTTTAACATAGGAAAACAAATATATATTTTTGGATATAATAAAAATATTTGTGTTTCTCATTTCTAATTGGTTGATAGAATTGAAGTGTTATTGCTCCCTTCACGTCTTTCAATATGTAGAATTAATTACATAATCAATGAATTTCACCAATCACCACATCTAAATATAAAAAGTTTTACTATGTATTTATTATTATGCATTATTATATTTATATTATATTTATTATCTAATATATTATTTATTATTATATTTATTATATTTATGAATATTTGATCAGGGGATCAAATTTTGCTCAAAAATTCAAAGTGCTCGGAATCGCTTCAAAACGAACAAGAGCGTAGCCCTCGTTGTCACGAAGCCAATGCAACTCGTTTGGGTTCAAACGGACGTCGGGAGCGAGAGATGTCGCGATTTGTTCGAATCGTCAAACAGGTAAAAAAAGAGACGTTGACTGTGCAGTCCGTACAGGCTGACATGGTAGAGGTCGTACGATGATGTGGTAGAGGTCGTACGTCTGTGCGCTAAAGTGGCATATGATGACGTGGCAGTTTTGGATTGGTAGCTAAGGGCGAATGACATTCTGACATTTTGACAAGTGTTTTGGTGCCACGTGGCCCAGTCATGGGCTGCCACGTGGCACCCCGTTATTGGCAATGGTTGTTAGTTCAAAAGTTTATGGAGTCCGTGGGATTTGAACCCCAGACCTCCTCCCACCATGTAAAGCCTTAACAAAGTCTGCCCGACCAACATACCACGCGATGGTTCTTATTTAACATATATGTTTGTTTATATTTAATGTTGAATTATGTGTGGGTTGGCGTGGGGGTCCGGGCTGGGGCTTAGCCCCAGCCTCCGGTCACACAATCCATTACCATATGACCGATATATACATGGAGCGCACGGGAATTCGGCATATTTTGGTTTTGTGTTCAAACGGTTAGCCCCGTTTACATATGAACCTCCCATGTGACCACCCAATGGAGTGCACGGTTTCAATGGATAGTCCATGCACCCGACACTTGGCGCGTCCAGATTCAATCTTGCAAACGTAGCCCTCTTTTGAGATAGTGCACGGTCATATGGACCCATGTGCCCACGAGTTTGATAGTTAGGGGTTGGCACGCCCATAATCGTCCTACAGTTCGCACCGTTTGTGTGGTTGCATCCAGTGCTAGGTTTTTACGCTTAAATAAGCGTGTGGGCTAGGTTGAAGGTACAGAGGTGCATTTTGTAGATGCAGAGACAACAAGCTTGAAGGGGGGACTTCCAGGAAGCCTATCTTCTTCAATTTTTGGCCAAACGAGGTGCCGAAAAAGCCCAGCTAGGGGTTTTTGGACGTTCTGAAGCCATTGGAGCAGTCTATTTGGCAGTTTGAGCATTGTAAAGCACATTTTTTAGCACTTTGAGCAAATAATATAAATGATCCATTGGAAGTTGGACCAGGAGATGTAGCCTAAGAGAGGGGTGAACTCCTTTATCATTTGTTGTGTTATGTGTTTTATGTTCATTGATTATGCTGTTGTTTATATGCATCTTGAATGAGTAAATCCTATTAAAGATGTGTTGCAAAGTTGATCCATTTGCTTTTAACACATAAAATTTACTTGCAAATATTTTCAAGAATACAAGTCTTCTTCATTTTTAGATCAAGTTGGTATCAGAGCATAGGTTTTTGAAGACTTGATTATTTTGCAAGTGTTTTGTTTTCTGATGCTCACAAGGTTGAAACTCACAAGAGAAGAAGGTGAACTTGTGGAGCCAAGTTCTCATCCTTCAAGGAGGAAGCATATACCATCACCGCAAGTTTCAAAAAGGCATTCACCAAGTATGGCTCATGAAGAAATTCATGAACATGTTCCTGCAGAAGATGAAGATCTCAGAAAGGTTGTCATGGAAATGAGAGAGATGATGAAGATCTTGATGGAAAGGAATGCAGGGTGGCAAGGTGAAGGCTCCAACCCTACAAAGCATAAGGGAGACAGTGGTGATAAAACTCCAAATGGAAATGGAGGGAATAGTGCTTCTCCACCACCCTCTCCTCCATCTTCTTCTTCTTCTTCTACCAATTCAAGACCTCTTCTGAATTCTCCAAGAAGACATGGTAAAACTCCTTTGCAAATTCCTTCATTAAAGCTTGATATTAAATTTGAATTGCCAATATACAATGGAGAAGTTAATGCTGAGAAATTAGATAACTGGATTCGTCGGATTGAGGTATATTGTAGGATACAAAAAATTCAAGATGATGAAACCAAAATTCAGCTTGCTTCTTTAAGATTGGATAGTGCAGCACTCATTTGGTCGGAATCCAAGACTCAGGAGGACATGAAGAAGCATGGTAAAATTTTAATTTCTTGGAATGATTTTATTGTTGCAATTAAAAGACAATTTTATCCATTGGCATATAAGCAAAAGGCTACTATGGAATGGAAAAATTTTAGACAATCTAAAGGACAGAATGTGCAAAGCTTTACTCAAGAATTTAGGAGAAGAGCTTTGGTTTTGGGAGTAGATTTGTCTTCTCAAGAAACTTTACTCAAATACATTGGAGCTTTACATAGTTATTTGAGACATACTATACTCATGTTTAATCCTTCAAATCTAGATGAAGTTTGTGTTCAGGCTACTCATTTGGAATCAAGAGGAAGGAATGAAACTCATGAGGGTAACAAGAAGCCTTTCAGCCGAGGAGACAAAGGAAAGAAGAAGTTCAAGGGCAATGGCAAAAAGAATGATGTTGTTAAGAAAGAGTGAGAAAAATTCACATGCAAACATTGTTCAAAAGATGGCCATGATGAAGACCATTGTTGGAAACTTCATCCTGAAAGAAGACCCAAAAAGTTTGGCAACAACAGGAAGTCAAAGACTGTTGCAACCATACAACATGATTTAGGT
>WSFP011283115.1:0-49227 GCA_009831015.1 Picea engelmannii
TAAGGGTATGGGCCATGAGGATGGGGTAGCTTAAAAGGAGGGGTGGGGTCAATTTGTTTTCCAAAAAATGATATGGATGAAAGTGATAAGGGAGAAGAGATGAATCCAATGGAATAGGTCTCAAATAATGGTGAAATTTTTTCTAGAATTTGTTTTTTCTTTTTTTTTACACCTGCGGAGTTATACTCCAGTCTGAAGAATACTGCAGAGAGGAAATGCCCAAATGATTAACCAAAAATAAATGTGTATTTACTTGGAAACTCGAACAAAGTTGCACAACAATAGATCTTGTTTGTTTTAATTTGTTTATGTTTCAGTCCCCAAGGATTAGGTATTCAAGGGTTCTACAGACAAGGGTTTTCCATGTGATATAGCTCTTTGATATACGTGTGGGGTCCAACAGTAGTACTCGGGCCAATATCTCAGGGCACTAACTAAGGAGGATAGACTATAGCCTTAGTCGTACTACCCGACTACCCAGATACTAGAGAGTATCTTCCTGAGTGTTGTTCTCGGTGGCACTATAGCAGTCAAGCGACCGATCGGTTTATCTAAAGAGGGCTTCAGGAAATCTAGGTCGATCTGTACACAGGTGTTGTATGATGCGATACCACTCGAAGGGGTACCAACAGGGGTTACAATAGATGTGCACTTAAGAACCTCTTGTATTTCCTACATGTATGAATCCCTCAACTGTGGGTTTATGCGCGTAACAATAGATCTCTATGGCTTAAGGATGTCAGAATACGTCTCTACCCTGGAAAAAAAAATTACCCACAATTTCTGCCAAGAAAGTGCACTGATACCACTTGTAATATACCAGATATAAAAAGTATGTAGAACAAAAATAAAATGCTAGAAATGGCAAAATAACAGCAATATAACCAGAATAATCACCATAATAACACTGAAATGATATGAGAATAACAACATAAATAGCACTTTGATTCTGAGAGAAATGTTCACGGGCCTCTTCGAGGCGGAAACCTCCAGTCGAGCAAATCTCTATTACAATAATATCCATGCTAGGGTTCTCATACCCTCGACTTCTATTTATACTAAATATGTCTATCAAAAGAAGCATCCAGAGGAAGATCCTTCTAGAAGCAGAAGCTTATATTAGGTCTTCTTACATTCGACTTGTTCTATTTTATTGCAATGCCTTATTAATATTAACCTTTATTACATACAAATATATTGTTCTACCTATGTGTGGGTTAGGACCCTAACAAAGGGGTAAACTCATGCCAGTAGATGTTTTTTCTAAACCAATTAACGAGTGTGAAAGAACAAGGTAACTCAACGATATTTTCAATTTTAAGGAGTCTGAAAAGAGCTTAAATATGGACTCTGTAATGGATGTTCTTTTGGACTGGTTTAATGAGTGTGAAGAAACAAGCTCACTTAGTGATCTTTTCACTTTTAGGGAGTCTGAAAAGAGCTTAACTATGGACTCTGTGGGGGTTCCTTTTTCATAAATTTAGTCCCTCAGGCCCGAAAAAGGGTTAAACTTATACTTGAGAATACTCTTCTAGCGAACCAAAGTTCCTAGAGTATACCTTTGTTCATACAATTGACCATCTGGACCGAAAAAGGGGTAAACTACCGCCAGACAGACGTGCCTTCAAATTTTAGTTTGGCGAGCGTGAAGGACAACAAGATCGCTCGACAATATTTTCATGTTTATAGAGTCTGAAAAGGGATTAAATAAGAATCTAGGGGGCTATGACTCATGTATCAAATCGGTTCAAGTAGAGCCCACTTCTAGGCTCAGACCAAGAGTCTCTTCGATAGTCAACTTGGAAAGTCTCCCAAAAGGGAAGAAAACACAAACCACGGTGTAAGTCCTCCCACGGTATAGAAACTGTAGTCATGGCTTCAAGGATAGCCTCATCTGAAGGCAATTCAAAATCCGAGAAATCATGCAAACGAGGGTCGACAATCCCAAAGGGTGAAGTAAACTAACCATATTCCATATGATGATGGAGGCTCTGGCTAGGACTGGCAGAGTCTATTAGCGAAGAACCACAAGCACGAGGGAATGAGGATATACAAAAAACGATATCAGACTCAGAAGGAAACTCAAGATCACTTGGAACAAGAGGGGGAATCAAGGGCTCCCATGCCCCCATTGGATAAATCGATGGATCAATTGCTGAGACCAAGTCTCGAGAAGGAAAACATGATTTCACAGGTTCCTGCTCAGAAGCAATTGAACACAGAGGAGAAGATGCCACATAATTAACCCATGGCATGGTAGATTCTACACAGACACTAGGAACATATAAAGGGGCATATTGAACTAATGTCGAATTAGGATGGTGATTATCAGATGCCAGTTATTCGATAGTGACAATGCTTCCATTGTGAGGGAAATGCATCACCCGGAAGAGAGTAGACACCACAATGTTCATAGCATATACATAATCACGCCCGAGAAGCATATTAAAATATAACGGGCCTTGCACCACTATAACATCAACGAGGACGATCTTCCCACCTAATGAGATAGGAAACTGAGGAAGAACCCCCAAACATTCACTAGGATGTCTTTCAAAATCCAACAACTCATGCGAAGCAGACACAAGCTCTGGAGATCCCAAGACTTTCCAAACTGAGAAGGACAAAATACTTGTAGAGGCTCCTTCATCCACAATACATCGATAGATGTTTGTTGAGTTGACTTCAACCCTTATTTGAAAAGGTGTAGAAGAAGGGAGGCGAGGCTCAACAAGGTCATCCCAATCAAAGGAAACCATCCTAGGGCTTGGAGGGGGTGTGCTCAAAGTGAGCGAAATGCCCCCTTGTTCTAAAAGTACTGAACTGGAAATGATAAAAACATAGTTGGTAGACACATCACTCCCCAAGAGAAGAGTGGGATCAACTGAAGATTGCATCGGTGTGACCACTTTGGTAGAATCGACGCTCTCCAAGAGAAAAGTGGGATCAGCCGAAGACTACATCGGCGTGACCACTTTCTCAACTAATGGCTGAATAGGCTACGAGACTACATGGTCTAAAGGAACATAACCACCCAAAAGAAGAGTGGGATCAGCCAATGGCTGCATCGACATGACCACTTTCTCAACCAATGTTTGAATAGACTGTGAGGAAACCTTAGAAGACTCAGAATCATAAGAGCTTGCAGACAGGGACCACAATCTTCATACCTCTGGAAGGCTAGGGCACAAATGATTAAGGTGATCTCCCTTGCAAAGCTTACAAGGGAACTTAGGCTTACGTCCTATACATCTAGGTTTCTCAACAGAATAAATTCCCCCAACATGACTAGCAATGGTTGGTTTCACATCTCCAACATGACTTGCAGAGGTTGGTGATGGGTCCATAACATGACTTCAGAGGCTACAAACCTATTACTAGTATGACTAGTAGTGACTGGAATTTTTCCCCCAACATGGCTTGCAAAGGGTGGTGACTTCTTCTTCCTATTCTTCCTCTTTCTACTTCGTTTAGACTTCCAGTTACTAGTAACTGTACTTTCACCAGAGGCGGGAGAAGGAGGAGGAGAATAATTTGTTGATGCAGGAACATCAACATGGTGTCCATGACATAAAGTGCTTAACTGAGAAGCATCAAGAGCATTTGAGACATTTGGAATGGTACCCAACCAAACCGGTAATCCCACATTCAACCCAGGAATGTACAAAGTGGCCATCAAAGGGACACCAACGTTTCCAAAGAAAGGAAAAGCACAAGAATGCCCTTGCGAAGGGGTTCCTTGGTTGGTGTCATCCAGAACTTTAGCCATGAAAATCCTATGCACGGGTTCTCCCCTTGCGGGATCGTTCAATTCCGTAAAAGTCTCACACACTAACTTTGGAAAACTAGTGTTATCAAAACAACGCCTATAAAGAGGCAGCTCCACGTTTCTAAGTGGAAGACCGAAAAGTCCTCACAACCGACAGAGTGGGTAGTATACCACCCTAGGCCAGAGACCCAAACAAATGACTGACTAACTCACTATGGAAAACTAGGGAGCACAGAGCACAAACTTAAAATCTCCTAAAGGCAAATCAAGCAGACGACTAACTAGTAGGAAGAACAATTACGCCAACCAACACTAGAGAAACTTACCGGTGCAAGTGCAACTCGAAAACGGAAGCACCCTCCAGGTATACTCTACAAAGCATGGCCCAATGTCCTCCCTTGGTACTGAGGTATACCCCTGCAATCACCTATGTAAGTCCCTAAAGTAAAGGAAACTAGGTTTCCATCTCATGAACAACTACTAGGCAGGTACAGTCGACAGTCGGGTGGACCACAATGAGCAGGGTATCAATCATGAAACCTATCGAGGGTATCGAAAGCAAGTGTCTAGAAGACGACTGAGGACCTCGAACAGATTTGAGACCCATGAAGATCCATGGCAAATGCGATCAATGTAATCCCAAGATAAGTCCTCTACATGCGTTCCTCCAATACGATTGGTCCAAATTTGGAGGGGTTATCTTTGCTACCTTTCCACACGTGACCTCGTGTTTAACCCCTGTGTTAGAGGGGGGTCTCGGATAATTTCCACGTTACTGTACTTTTTCACTCCCTAGCATAGACTCCTATGTTTTTTTTATAGCCTTGAAGAGTTTCCTCTCAAACCTAAATCAAGGCTCTAGCCTAATCTAGTTGATGGACCCTACAAACATGAAAGTCTAATTAATTTTAAATTAGCATTCTTTTTACTGGCTTGATTTACTCAAAAAACGGTGCGGTAGTGCAACTGATGTTGTTAAGACTCTTGCAAAAAATGATGAAACTTACAAGAACACTGGAAAAGAAGGATTATCTTTCTTATTTTCTTTTGAAATGCTTTTAAGATGAGAAGAAAACACAACACTATGCTAATTTCTTTTTCTTTTTCAAATAACAATGTAAAGAAGATTCCAAGAAAGAAAGAGACCTAACAAGCTAAGTTTTTTTTTTTTTTTTTTATAATATTTTCTTCCAATCAAAACAGAAGTAACAAAATATTCTAAAAGAAACTGATTAATACACTATTCATGGCCCCCCTCGGCCATGAAGGGGAATTTTTTTTCAAAATGAAACTCATTTTTCTTAAAATTTCAAGCTAAAAATAAGTTAAAAAGGCTAGGAAACACAAGAAATATTTTTTAAAGAAGACAAGCAAACTGATGTCAAACCTAGTCTTAAATACTGTAACTACATAGACTAGTACTAAATCAAGAAACCCCTGAGAAGTCAGACTTCAATCAGGGAAGAGGATGAATGTCTCTTCTTAAGGAAAAGGATTCCTGACACAGGCACACTACTGACACTTAAGCAGCCTACGTATGTACGCAGGTTGTCCAAAGGTAGGGCGTGTATGTATGTGGGCAGACCCACTGCAGGCCGCGTACACCTCTGTAACTTCTCAAAAAATAAAACCAACAATCAAAGCTGACAAGGCAGGGAGTACTAGTATGGCAGATGAAAATCCCTTAAAGACTCAGTAACTTACAGAGAACTCAAAGATGTAATTAAACCAATTAAGACACCCAAAAGGAAAAATCCCCTAAAAACCCTAGAGGCTCCCCAATATGGTTGCCAATTCTTCTATAGTGGGAAAAACCCCCTACGGACTACACTAGGGTTCTAAAGTGCAAGCAGAGCTAACCATATAAAGTCTCCTACTCTTAACCACTATCTCGACAACACCCCACATTCATATATAAAGTACAAAGTATAGGGATCTGATAGTCCTACCTTGAATTTCACGTTCGATGTCAATCCCAATGCGTTCGATCGCTTCTCGACTACAAATATCCTCCCAAGGATGCCCTGCATTCACCAAAAGACAAACAAGAAACTGCAAACAAGCATTCTATATATGGATTGTAGGGTTAGATGTCATGACAAAATGTAAATCAATCATACATATTAAACACATCATATGGCGGGACGACAAAAGTACTTATTTATATTAATCTCATAATGTCACTTACAAAACGAGATTGGAGAATGCTCCTCGAACCTGGTCCTAGGATCCTCTTCACCAAGCTCCAACTGATTCCATGTATCCTTCTTCTCTCACACTTCTCTCTAGAGAATAGGCATAGGTTTATGGATGAGGAAAAAGGGGCAAGAATGGGAAATTTTGGCTCAAACTCACAATGTGGCTACAAATTCTTGGGGCAAGTGGGGATTAGGAAATGGGCAAAGTTTCACTTCTTTCATGATTCTCCTTAGAATGGGACCCCAACACCGTATTTTATATGCCAAAAAGATAGTAATTTGTTTGGGTGATGGGCTATGGGTGGTCAATTGGTTAGGAAACTACCCAAAAGCTCGTATTCCCTTTCAACTTTTTATTTTTTGCAACTTTTGTGGGTATACGCGGGCTATAATGGTGCATATAGCATACGTATGTAGGTAGTAGTGGTGCAACTAGCATACATATGTAGGCAGTAATGGTGCAGGGTGCGCACATCTTCAAAAAAAAAAAATTTAAGAAGAGTTATTCAGTATCGGATTGGCATAAATATTAAGTAATATGGCTTGTTGCTAGGTATGCATGTTTGGTGCAAATTAGGGTTATAAAAAACACTAAAATGTAGTGCATATACTGGGTGCCAATAACTAATGTGCCTATTTTTTTATCCCACACCAAACTTCATTGAGCATAATTTTCATGTCACACATCAATGCTCTACATGAACTGCAAGTACTACAACACACAAAATCAGGGTTTAGTGTTTTCACACTGCACTCCAGTAATTATACATTCAAGCGATGTGATTATGCATGCACAACATACCAATGTTGTGCGCACACCGACAATTCAAACTACATTCTGCCAATATTTCAAGCGCATATCTTGTGCATCACACTATTACTCGTGCACCACAAGATTACACCTTGCAATGAAAAACTTAGCACACTTTTTTGTGCACAACACTAACTATACCCTGCACAGTTGATGCAAGAGCATCACTCCAACCTAGCAACGTGCCAGCTAGACAACGCATTTAGCGCACATTCAAGGAAGGGAGAGGCTTCAACCCTCTTATTTTAAATTTTAGAATGTAATTAAATGTTTGTAAGGATGGAAGAACCAAATCGATGCCTTTGTGCAGATAGTATATAGAGTCACCTTTAATGGTTGACGGGATAATAAGATCTAGATCTGATTCAGACTAGACAGCCATTGAATGTAATTCAATGTAATTAATGAGAGTAGGTGAGATGGAGGGAAGAGATCAAGGAGCCCCATTTTTTAAAAATATCTTTGTATCTAGATTCATTAGAACCAACATTTAGAGAAGAGAAGAGAACAGAGAGTTGAGACTCGATTACAGTCCAAGCTTTTGTAACCTTTGTACATGCATTCTGAGATTAATACAATCAGAGCATTTTTTCCTGCATATTGTATTGTGTTTGTTTATGAATGTCTTTTATGATTTTATGTGCATATGTTGTAGATGTATGTTAGTTTCCATCTGCATGGATAGATATAATTCTCTATTTGTTTGTGAGTTTGTTGATTTTAGTCTAGGTTCTTTGTGGCTTCATGCAAGGGGTAGCATGACAAACTACTGAGGAATCTATAAGCCAGTGCAAAGAGTGCACATATGAGTTCTATAGAATTCAGGCAAAGACGTGCCAAGAGGGCGCACCAGAGGAATCATAAACTCAAGGGAGAATCCTCGAGGTCATTGAACACCTTGGAGGTAAGACTGTGTAGAGGAAGGAATAGAGGAAAGAAACATAATTGCTGAGGATTCTATGAAGATCTACCAATAGGGCATTGATCATGTGCAAGGATTGCATGAAGGAACTTTGTTTCGAGTTCTGTGAGAAGAGAAGTGTCAAGGAGAGGACACTTAAAGAGTTACTGAATACTCTTTCAGCTCAACAAAGAGTGCTTGAGCATAAGTTTCCAAGGGGGCACTTATATCCCTACGAGGAATGAAAGGGACAAGGAACTTTGAGGTCCGAGTAGTTGAATCTCAAGGAGGAAAATAGAGTTGTTGAACACTTTGGAGGAAGACTTGTGCAAGGAGTGCACCAGAACAAAACTCGGGTGAAGTGTTGAAAGACAACCATCAGGAGGCTAGTCAAGCATAAGGAGTGTGCAAAGAAGAGAACCTGTTTTAAGTTCCAAAGCTCTGGAAGAATAGTTCCTTTTGTGCACAGAGTCCCAACAGAAAGGAACATAAGGCAGAGACTCTTTGAAGTCCAAGCCTCAGACAAAGCTCAAAAGATATTGCACCAGGAGTGTGCAGGCATGGACTCATTCCATTTCCAAAGATCAGGATGGATAGTTTTTCCAAAATGTAGACGAGACCCAATAGTCGGGCTCGCAGAAGGACAATCGAAGGTCGAGACCTTTGAATCATGAAAATATTCCAAGTCTGGGAAGAAAGGTGACAAAGCTCAGAAGGAGGAGATCTGGACTTTTGGATCTAGAAAAGAATGCATGGCGTGAGATCACAAACTCCGAGAGAAAGCACTCCAAGAGAATCGCGAAGGAGGAGGTTGAGATTTGAGATCGCCAAAGGCTAGAGTCCCGAGTGGATGACAGTCGTAGATATGAAAGAAGACAGGTGGAAGAGATCCACACATGTCGGAGAATCGGGAATCAGGATAAATGAGGGAAGCTACCTCCAAAAGTCCTGAAAGGTGAAGTCCTAAAATCATCAGGTATGTCCATCAAAAGGGATGCATGGAAGCCAATCAACATTTCGCTGACTCGTGACTCAGGGAAGTTAAAAGGGCAAGTTCGCGAAAAATCATGAAACATGAATTCATGAAATCAAATCTAGTTCATTGATCGAGTCAGTTTGTGGGTCGTCAATCTGAAGAATCAACATTTCGGCATTTTGGGAGTCAGGATGATAGAGGTGAATCGCATTGGGATTTCCTGATACGTGAAATCCTGACGCATTCAAAGAGTTGAGCCTCGGGTCATGTTGAATGGTCAAATGAATGAATATAAGGGAGGATCTAACATTCATTAATCTCTTTTCGACATTTCAGGAGTCAGGAGTCAAGGTTGGCTCACTCATAAAGTCCCGACACGCAAAATCAAGATGCACCTTTTGTGTAGGTGTGTGGTCACAGCTCGTGGTCGTGGGGAGGTGAGGCATGTGCTTGGCGCTTAGTCACACAATAGAGTTTCATAAAGGACCTGTGGATTTTTTTGTGGGATTCCAATAGGGAATCAAAGAGCTACTTCAGCTTGATAGAGAGAAGAACAATCCTTGACCGAGAGGTCAACGGACCCTGTCGAGGCAGATGTAGGGGGTCTGCATCAAGTAGTATCAGATCCTACACATAATTGATTTATGTAGACCAAATAGGGAAGACACCAAATAAGAGATAGTTTGATACCATCAAGTGGTATTAGAGCATAGAATTTTTCTTCAGATGGTAGGCAAAGGAAAAAGGAGAAGCTGGAAATGCTCTCGATTGCAAAGTGAACATCAGAATTGCTAGGAGGGTAGGTAGAAGGTAGAAGGAAGAAGATGGATACTAAAGGCCATGAACATGGTCCAAGAGAAGACCACCAGCAGGAAAGCAAGGTTGAGATCGAAAAAGATCTCATTGATATAAGATCACAAATGGAGAAGCTTGCATTTAAAATGCAGCAGGATGCAAAGGTGCATTAGGTGTATGAGTGGCCCATGAAGAAGATGGTAAAATGGTCGATTAAGAAATTGTTGGCAAAAGGAAAACAAAGGTTTTTAAGAGGATGGATGAGGTATGTTGAAAGCCTCAAAGATGAAGAGGAAGTGGTTCCCATATGTTAGCCGGAAGTTGGGAAGAGTCTCAGTGATGATGAGGAGAAGAGATTAGAGAAGGGTCTTAGAAGCTACCAGGTGGGCAGTAATGAAAGTTCAGATTGCCAAGTAGGCAATGAGATGAGATCATTGGAGGATATCATAGACTGCTAGATGAGAAGGATAGAAATACCATATTTCCAGGTGGGCAAGGGTGAAGAGAAGAGACTGTTTGACAGTCCCATAAACTCAGAGGTGAGTTAATATCAGCAAGAGGAGCTGACAGAGGAGGGTCATAAATAAATTTTGATCATTGGAGGAATTGAGGTATTCCTTCCACATAACCCAGTTAAGTCCAGATCTTGTGTTGCAGAGGAAACAATAGAAGAAGGAAAACCAACAGTGACTATGGTAGAGGAAGAAGAGAAGAAACATACATTGATGTTTTCCCCAGTAGAAGGAGAAGAGCATTCAACAGAATTCCTCAGAAATTTCAGCCAGGAAGTTGAACAGGAGATGACTGCAGTAATGAAGCCTACAAAAGAGGAGGAAGCAGATAGCATGGAATTTGTTGATCTGTGTGAAGAGTTAGAAGCCCTAGAGAGAAGGGTGATAGTGAAAAGTCAGCACATCCAATGGATCAAGTTAGAGATAGATGGAGAATACCAGCCCAAGGAGCAGCTGGGGAAAGCTGGAAATATGCTAGAAGGAGAGATGACCATCAAGATATTAGAGGAGGAAGCCGAGAAGTAGCTTAGTGATGAGACTGAAGAACTAAATTATGCAGTAGGATGGCAATCTAAGGCCACAAGATATGGATAAAATCACAAGGGGGATCAAGTTAATCTTCATATCAAGGAGGGAGTGCAATAGAGCAGACTAAATAAAGAGAGCCAACCATTGGAGTAGCTATCCAGGGAGATAGAAGAAATAAGGAGGCTTCTATTAAGGTCAGTTCAAAAATCTGTCAGCAGGGAGAAGATAAATAGAAGGGAGCCTGGAAGAGCAGCAGGGAAGTAGCAGCAATAGTGAAGAAATGGAGCAAATGGACAGCTCCAAAGAATAGTTTGGGATTCAGGTGGATTTCAACAGAGCTGGGAATCTCATGAGTAGGAGCTCATGAATTTGTTTCTCAACACTGGAGTATGATGCAGGAGAATCGCTCCAACCCAGCAATGCACCAGCTAGACAACACATTCAACGTGCATTCAAGGAAGGGAGAGGCGCCATCCCTATCATTTTAAATTTTATAATGTAATTAAATGTTTGTAAGGATGTAAGATTCAAATCGATGTCTATGTGCACATAGTAGATAGATTAGCCTTTAATGGTTGACAGGCTGATAAGATCTAGATCTGATTCGAACTAGATAGCCATTGAATGTAATTCAATTTAATTAATGAAAGTAGGTGAGATGGAGGGAAGAAGTCGAGGAGCCCCCTTTTGTAAAAATATCTTTGTATCTAGATTCATTAGAACCAACATGTAGAGAAGAGAAGAGAAAAGAGAGCTGAGACTCAATTGCAGTCCAAGCTTTTGTAACCTTTGTACAAGCATTCTAAGATTAATACAAACAGAGCAATTTTTCCTACATATTATATTGTGTGTGTTTATGAATGTCTTTTATGCTTTTATGTGCATATGTTGTATATGTATGTTAGTTTCCATCTGCAGGGATAGATAGACTTCTCTATATGTTTGTGAGTTTGTTGATTTTAGTATGGGTTCTTTGTGGCTTCATGCAAGGGGTTGCATGACAGAGTACTGAGGACTTTGTAAGCTAGTGTAGAGAATGCACATCTAAGTTCTGTGGAATTCGGGAAAAGACATACCAGGAGGGCACACTAGAGGAATGATAGACTCAAGGGAGAAGCCTCAAGGTCGTTGAACACCTTGGAGGTAAGACTATGCAGAGGAAAGCACAGAGGAAAGAAATAGAATTGTTGAGGATTATGTGAAGCTCTACCAAGAGGGAATTGAGCGTGTGCAAGGAGTGCACGAAGGAACTTTGTTTCGAGTTCTGTGAGAAGAGAAGTGTCAAGGAGATGACACTTACAAATTTACTGAATACTCTATCATCTCAACAAGGAGTTCTTGAGAATACGTTTCCAAGGGGGCACTTATATCCCTTTGTGGAGAGAAAGGGACATGGATCTTTGAGGTCCGAGTAGTTGAAGCTCAAGGAGGAAAACAGAGTTGTTGAACACTCTGGAGGAAGACCTATGTAAGGAGTGCACCAGTCCAACACTCAAGCGAAGTGTTGAAAGACAACCATTAGGAGGCTAGTCAAGCATAAGGAGCGTGCGGAGAAGATAACTTGTTTTAAATTCCAAATCTTGGGAAGAATAGTGTCTTTTGCGCATAGAGTACCAATAAAAAGGAACAGTAGGCCGAGACTCTTCAAAGTCCAAGCCTCAGACAAATCTCAGGAGAGATTTCACTAGGAGTGTGCAGGCATGGACTCATTCCTTTTCCAAAGATTAGGAGGGATAACATTTCCAAAATGCAGATGAGACCCAATAGTCAGGCTTGTAGAAGGAAAATCGAAGGTCGAGACCTTTGAAGCATCAAAATATTCCAAGTCTGGGAAGAAAGGTGACAAAGCCCAGAAGGAGGAGATCTAGACTATTGGATCTAGAAAAGGACGCGTGGCGCGAGATCATGAACTCCGGGAGAAATCACTACGAGATAATTGTGAAGGAGGAGGTTGAGATTTGAGATCGTCGAAGGCTAGAGTCTCGGGCGGACGACAGCCATATATCTGAAAGAGGACAGGTGGAGGAGATCCACACATGTCAGAGAATCAGGAATCGGGAGAAACAGGGGAAGTTACCTCCAAAAGTCCTGAAAGTCAAAGTCCTGAAATCATCAGGATCTTCCATCGGAAGGGATGCGTGGTAGCCAATCAACATTTTTCTAACTCATGACTCAGGGAAGTCAAAAGGAAAAGTTCACAAAAACTCATGAAACGTGAATTTGTGACATCAAGTCTGGGTCATTGATTGTGGGTCGTCGATCTGAAGCATCGACATTTCAACATTTTGGGAGTCGGAAGGATAGAGGTGAATCACATTGGGATTTCCTAATATGTGAAATGTTGAAGTGCTCAAAGAGTTGAGCCCTGGGTCATGATGAATGGTCACATGAACGGAGATAAGGGAGGATTTAACATCCATTAAGCTCTTTTTGACATTTCAGGAGTCGGGGAGTTAGATTTGGCTCACTCATAAAGTCCCGACACACGAAATCGTGACGCACCTTTTGTGTAGGTGTGCATTCACAACCCGTGGTCATGGGGAGGTGAGGCTTGCGCTTGGTGCTTAGTCATGTACGCAGAGTTTCATAAAGGGCCTGTGGAGTTTTTCATGGGATTCCAGCAGGGAATCAAAGAGTTGCTTCAGCTCAATAGAGAGAAGAATGATCCTTGACCGGGAGTTCAGCAGACCCTGCCAAGGCAGAGGTAGGGGGTCTACATCAATAGTGCCAAAGTTTAGTGTACATACTTTGTGTACCATTATTTTATGTGCAACGCCAAATAGTGAGTGCACACATCTACGCAACATTATTTTACCACATCATCGGTTCTGCATAGTGCACTGCCCAATTTTAATGCGCACTCCTATGCACCTTGGTATTTATGTGCATCATTACTACTTAGTGCACACACTATTCTCAACACTTAACTGATTTTTCAGAGAATTTGATGCAAAAATTGGGGCTTTTGCTAAATGGTCACCCAATTTCCACCATGGAATTTATGCAACTATGAAATTTGTTCAATTTCACTCCAACACATCCAAATTCAATATTTGCAGCAACAAATTTTTGTGCGTTCCACTGGTTTACATTTATGACGTGAATATTTCCAAATTCCTTCACGAATTGTGAATCTTATTCAAACAATTCCGCTCAAACTTCTGTGGTTTATATGTAACTTCAAATTTGATCAATTCATGTTTGAATTTCCCTGAACGGGGATTAAAATTAAGGGATATATTAATACTTAACCAAGTTTCCCCAAATTCTCCATGAATTCAACAACAAAAATTGGGGATTTTACACAATTCCCTTCAATTGCTTCCAATTTCCATCATGGATGTAATGTAATTGAAAATTTAGCCACTCCCGAATTCAATTCTTTGAGAAAATCTGCTTCAGCATAATGTTAACTTGGTTTCTCTAGGATCAGTGTTGAAAATTGGGTTCTAATACCAATTTGTAACGTACCTAGCCACCCAGGCTAGGTCAGGCCACTTAAAAAATTTCTTTCTCTGATACCATCTTGTAACATACCCAACTATACTCTTAACCGGTCACATCACACAAAAACTTCTCTTATCTTTGTCATCAGCTCTGATACTACTTAAACATACAAATACATTGTCATGCATTATTATATACATATTCATAATATAATTATACACAATCATAAAAAAATTATACATGTAGCATAACAACATAAACTCATGAAAACAATTGCATAGTAATTATTGCAAAACATGATTTAACAAACAAATTGGCACTTATCTTTGAATAAATGACACCAACTATGTGTAGAACTTCCACTCTCCTCCCATCCTTAGACCTGACTGTTCATAAATATCAACAGTGGGTCACCCCCGAGATGAGGATAAACTTCACTTGGGTAAGGGTTCCCAACTAGAATAAAGCATCTCACTCAATAGGAACTCAATCACAAGTGACTCAATTACAAGCAAGCCCGTCACATATTCCAATTAACACTGACAGCCTTTAGTCTCTCATTCCCCACATGCTTATCCCACCCTAGGAAGTGTTCCTCTTCTCTTCTCAAAAGTGCTTCGACTGCCCCATTTCCCTTGCAGGGCTTCAACAAAATGTCATATAGGAAGTCTCATAGCCTTGTCGTTGTAGTTTGTCACCTCGAGAAATAATTCCTAGCAATCATCTCACTTGGAGAGAATGCAATGTCTCACGGGCCTGACAACCTGCCTCTTCAGTCTAAATCTCCAAGCTAAGCAACGTACAGTTATCTATGATAGTAATAGAATAATATTGGTCACAGTAATAGTCACGTTCAATGACAGAACAATCCAGTTCTATGACAGAACAATCAGGTCATGCTCACAACTCCCTCTCCAGAATGATGATTGAATGATCAAAAAAGTGTACTAAGTCCAAACTCTCTGGATGCATGTTCCCAAATTGACACTTGTCACATTGAGAATTGTCTTCATCCACTTGTCCCCTCCTTAGGACTTAGGATAAAGTAATGTATCCTTGCTTTATACTTTTAATAAATATTAATATAATATTCCTTTTTGGGTTTAATCCCTTTTAACCTAGCCCCCTTAACCTCATATAGTGGAGTTTAAGCTCCCCGTTATATTTTATGTGGTTTTTCTACCCTAGTGATGCATTTCCATTATATTATCATATGATTTCATTTACATTCTCAATACCAAAGTACTTGTTGGCCCTTGACCAAGTTTTGAGGATCCTTGGTCATGTTTGACCTACTTTTGGGACTTCAACAGGCTGTCGAAGGTGGAGCGCAAGTCGAAGCGTAGATCGTGGGATCTCGGCCTATTTTTAGGGATTTTTGGGTTTTGGGATTATGTAATAGGTATGGGGATGTCGACCCATGGGTTTACCCATGTTTAGGCCCGATTTTGTAATGTATAAATAGATGTCTAGGTGATGTAAGAAGGGGGACATCTATGGGACATCTATGTGATGCTAGGTGCTAAGTGCAAGTGGTAATTGTAATTCCTTTGTGCATACTGTGTAAGACTTGCAGAGCTAAGTGCGAGTGATCGTAAGAGACTGTGGAAGGATTTGTGTTGTAACTCAAGGAAGGAGGATCTAGCGATGTGCGCAGATCTCCTATCCTCTACGGAGTAAGATCTCAAGGCTCTATGCATGTAGAATATTGACAGAAGATAATAAAGAGAAGAATAATTGGTGGATGTAGCCCCAGGGAGGGAGTGAACCACGTATATCCTGTGTTGTGGTTGCTTTGTGAATTTTGGGTGTTCTCTTGTTTATGTGATTAAATTCTTAGTGCGCTGATGTATTTTAGATGAATCTGATATGATATCTTAGTTCCAAAAAATGTGAACAAATGATATATCTTACATATGTCGATGTGCTTAGTGCTTGATTATATTGGATCTGTGTGAATACTACATTATTTTGTTATTAGTTTTTATCTGTGTTGTAAGCTAAAGGAGAATATTGATGAAATGTAACTGCTAAGTACTCTGTTAAAGTGTTACAATCACAAATATGTGTCCCAGCTAAGGTTGCAAACATCGGATTCCTGCAACCACCCTTGCCTCTACCTCGGGTGAGACTTCATCTTCTTTGCAGGTGTTGCCGAAAGGGTCAGTAGTTAGGGTTTTGTTGGTGTGTTGTTGTAGCATTGAACCCTGGGTCTGCCCCTGTGCCAACAAATGGTTCTGTTGTCAGGACCAAAACTATGATTGTTGGGAACTAAAGAAAAGAGAAATCTCCCTGCGTAGATCTGCTTCCCTAGTGTGCAATATTCTACTTGACCTGTGAAGCTCTCTGCCAAGAAGAAGATTCAGATCAGAAAAGAGGTAAGACTTGAAATCTTTGTTCTCTGATAAAGGTAAGAACAGTGAAAAGTTTTGATTGAAAAAGTAAGATAAGTGGAAATTTTTGTTTCAAAAGTATGGATCTAGGTATGTTTTATAAAAAAATTCCTAGCTTGAAAAGTAGGGCATAGCTAGACGAAAGAAGGTTTGATATGAGTAGATATGACAAAAATAGTGACAGATATGTTATTCCTATGCATAGAAAGAATGTTTGGACTAACAAATGGATGCAGGATCCTAGAAAGAATTTTTTGCAGGTTAGCTACTATCCTAGTGCGTAGTACAAAAAAGGATAAGGATCCTTTTAAAGAAAAAGAATACTAACCCTTTGTTATAGTTTCAAAAGACCAAGACATCTTGCTAAGGAATGTCCTGGTAGAAGACCTAGTGCTACACCTCAAAATTACTCACTTCGCAAGTATCGCAAGTATCGTCATTAGTGTCGCAAGTGTCACATCCTGACCGCAAGTGTATAAGTGTTGCTGAAATCATACTGCCTTCTTGCCTATGTCATGTCTCCAACAACATGACAAGGACACTTAGGAAACCTCAAATATTAGTTACGAAGAGGAGGAATAAGTCTACTAGAAATGAAAGTCTCTTGCTATTGGAAGGACCACAAACAATTGAGTTTCAGGGAGGAGCGCTCCCCTATACATTGTCAGAGAGCATTATAACACTCTGTCCACCCTTTTGGGGGACCGTTATAACACCATCGCTTGCTTTCCTTCTCCTGGGGACTGCTACAATGCTCTAATGCCCCTTTTGAGGGAGAGCTACCTATTCTAGGAAAAAAATGGTTTGTTGAGAAGAATGAGGGAAAGATCCCCTCAATATCTGAAGGCAGTTGGATTTGAATCCTTGGTCAAGCCATGATCTTAGGGCAGATCCCTAACTAAAGGATGAAAATCCTCAACTTACCCCAAAGATATCTCAAGTGTTTGGGCCTCTCCAAACCTATTTAAATAGGCCTTCTCATGGTGAAAAGGAGGGAAAACAATATTGTGAAGCATCCAACCTATGATCTCATGAAGAAGGTGTCTTTCAGAACATCATCATTCGGTGTGTGGACTGTTTTAGAAAGGGTTCCGACGAGGAAGGCTTGACGAAGCTACTACACTCATATCTATGGTTGTAAGCATTCCTTCATTGTTGTTCTCTTTAATATAATATGCTTGGCCTGTTTATTTCAAATCTGTGTTTGATCTCACATGAATTTCTCTCTTATAGATAGATCTATTTCGAGCTAATCTCAGTAGAGTAGGAAGTGGTTGTATCTTTGTTTGTCTACAGGGCTTATCGAGGAGTTCAAGTTTGGAGCTCAACTCGGACCGTGCAGGGACAAACACCGGTAAAAGGTAATTCTTTCTCCTTCCTCCTCACACATTAGTTTATCTATATCTAAAAGGAAGTCAGTTTCCACGATAAGCGTCTTATGTCTTAAGAGTTAAGATTCTAGCTCTCAAGAGGAGATCTACCTGTCCACAGGGAGATTTTCCTTCAACAGAAATTGGCGACTCCACTGGGGACAAATCAAAACTTTTTAGTTTTGGTTTTCCTCATAGACCTTGTCTTACCCTTTATTCTCTTTAGACCTTTTTCACCTTATATGTTTGATTTCGTATATTGACTGAATCCTTATTCCATCACATTCATTTTGATTTCCAAGTTCAACTAAGTTTTTGGGTTTTTTGGACAATTTTTTGGGTTTTAGGACACCAGCGCTCCCCTGCCTTGTTAGAAAGGCACCAATGCTCCCCCTTGGTCTTAGACAGAGCGTTATAATTCTCTGGAGCCCCTTACACCAGAGTGCCATCCTCTCTTTGCAAAAAATCCTTTCCAGAATTGTCTTTTCTGAAGACTAGTCTCTATTTTTTCACTTGTTGAGCTTCTTTGTGATTCAATGCTTCTTCCTATTGACCTTTGACATCCTTCCTTCTGAGAAATAATCACTTTGTTGTTCAGATTTTGTGGCCTTCTTCTTTATTTTGAGTTTTTCTGTTGTTGAGAACTTGGAATCAATCCACTGCTTTCTTCTCTCTTATCCGACTAAGCGGGAACTCTGGTGAAGGGAATCAGAAATCTGTGAATCATCTTATTTGGTTCCTTGAGGTCATCGTTCTTAAACATCTCTCTTTTGTGTGAATTGTTTGATTTTATTTTTTATCTTTTGTTTTCTCTTTGCTTCTTGTTTCAATCATAGCAAGAGGGTGTGTTGTTTGTGTGAAACCTGCTTATGCTTGTCCGAATCTCCTTGATCTGAAAGGGTAGTTGGAAGGAGAAGTTTTTGCATTGAATTAATCACCATTCTCATACAAACGATAAAGATACATATTAGTGATTGGTTTTCATATTAGAAGACATTTCTGAAATGTTTTAGCATTGCAATGGATTCGATTGAGAACCAATTGATTGAGGACATTCCATATTAGTGTTTGATAGTGAAAATGACTATTTCTCTTTCCTTTAAATAGGCATTCATTGAAAAGAAACGATTTCTTATCATCCTTCATGCATTTTTGGGGAATTTGAGTCATCATTCCATCAGTTTCACTTTCATACACCCTTTGAGTAAAGAACAGCTGAAAAATGAACGCTAATTAAAAATTATCTAGAACACTTTTGTTTTTAGGATCTTCCACCAACAGTAGACTAGGGTTAGCACTTTGGATTAGGCTATGAGTACAACTCTCCAAAGTTTTCAAAACAAACATTAGCATTCTGAGCTAGGGAGAGTCAAATCCAATTGTCGTATTGGTTTTCTGGGATCCCCCTCTCACACAGGGGTTACGCATGAGGTCGCATTCAGGCAAATTAGGGATATTATCCCTCCGTGGTTCAACTGTTTGTAGTGGTCGGATCATATATTGGGGGTCACTTGAAGGCATACCCACGATTATGTGTGGAAGCCTCTCAGGTCGATTTTGGACTTGTTATCCTGCCCATACATTGCAGATTGGACTGTTGACTGTACCTACCCAGGGACTCACTGTGAATTGGTGTCTTTAGTTTCCATAATATTTAGGTACTTACACAAGGTGACGGTGAAGGGAAACATCACTGTACCTGGAATAGACATTGGTCAAACTCACTTGGGCTACTTGGAGGGTAAATCCATAATTACTGTGTGGAAGCTTGCAGCAAGGTGAAAGTCCATTAAGCAGGTCGTCATTGTAACTATTCCACCATATCCTAGCCCCTTCTCGACTTGATCACATGACATTGGATTTCATCACCAACTAGTACGATCATCGAGAGAAGTCTTGATTGCTTGGTTGATTCCTAGATTTTATTAACGTATGTTGTTTATTTTTGTTAGTTGGCACTAGATTTTCAGTGTGTTCTATTATTCTCCACGATTGATCTTGTAGATGATAAAGGTCTTCATCGATCACGTAGGATGCAAGAGATACCTCCAGAAGGCTATCAACCCTTACCTCCTAACCCTCCAGAAGACAACTACCATAGAGAGGTAGAGAAGCAATCTGACGCTGGAAGTGTTATTTCTCCTCCATTAGATAACTCAAAAGGTTCTTTGGTTGTAGTTGAAAATACCACTACATCTTTGTCGGTAACCCCTCTCGAACCACTTTTAGTTTGTTTAGACTCCCTTGGGAACATCATAGACGAAGAGGTCCCACGATTACTAGAGAGGAATTTTACTGAAACATATATGGGATCCACAGAACCAATATTTGGTAATGAGTATAGGACTCCTGTTTGTCCTAGCACCGCAGTAGATACCAATCCCACGCCTGCTCGTTCTATATGGAGGAATTCATCGGGACATGATCTCTATGAAAATTTTGAATCCTTTTGACATCCCTTTCATCCTCATGACCCTCCTAGTGAAACAGGACCATTCGGTCAAACCATGAATCACCCAGATGATCAGGTTATTAACCCTACTGTTACACCAACACAAGTCCATCCTAATGCTGGACTCATCACCTCTACTCATATCCAAGTCACTTCAACCTCTACCCCCGTTTCTACAATCTTTTACTCTATAGCTCCACATGTTCCACACGATCCTACTAGGACGTCTTCTCACCCGAGAATGCAGACCCATGTTGGCACAACACAACCGGTTAGAGGGAAACCACCATCTAACGAATCTTTCCCTCCTGGAGGACTACCTTTCCATGGTAGGCCTACCCCTCCCAGGGGACAACCCCCTTTTCATGCTCCTCCTGGAGGGAAACCTCCATTTTCCATTCATTCACCGATCGTTAATCCATCGTTGGCAGGGGAGCAACCTTCGTTTGTTTGAAACCCTTCACAGTCCTGGGGGGTATCTTCAGGAGGCACTTTCATTCAACCCCACGTTGGGGGGCACTCATCTCATGATCCACTAGGAGGGGTATCAAATCTTGTTCCTTCGAGAACATCTTATAGACAATCTTATCTGGGTGGCATCCCAAACACCACATGGAGTTCTCTAGGACACAATCTTATCCTCCTCATGGGTCTAATGTGTATCCACCTCCGGGATCTACTCCTTACCATCCTCAAGGGAAAAAATATTATCCTCATGGGAAAGCAAATCACCTGGCCTATAATGCTCAGAACCCACCGGGATATGCAAATGTTTCTCATCCACCATCGAATCCTGCTTATCCTGGCCAACAACAACCATATATAGGAGGACCTACTAGTTACAACTATCCACCTAACCCATTTTATGGTCCTACTAGTGTTCCTATGCCACACCAGTATCATCCTCAAATTAACTGATATCTACCTTTCCTTGCGACTTTGGATCTCCCAGACTTGTCTCGGTTAACTAATGATACTATTTTTCATTCATCAGTTTGGCCAGTCATTCCATCTAAACTTCCTTCTGATATTCCAAAATTTGACGGAAAATCTGGCGAAGATCCAAACAACCATGTGATGACTTTCCATTTGTGGTGTTCAACAAACTCCCTCATGGATGATTCTGTACGTTTGCGTCTTTTCCAACAAACACTTACAGGATGAGCAACAAAGTGGTATATTGAACTACCACATGCTTCTTTTCATGATTTCAATTCCCTTGCCATGTCTTTCCTCACACACTTTCAACTGCCTATTCTCTATGAGATGGGTACTGAACTCTTGACCTCCCTTCATCAAACTGACTCTGTGCATATCTCTAACCATATTCATGAGTGGAGGCGACGACAAAGGATGATCAAGGTAGTCATTCCTGACATAATATTGGTGTAATGGTTTACTAAATCACTGTTACCCCCAATCACTCACGATGTCGCTATGGGTGGTGTGGTCACTGAGGAACAAGCCATCACTCGAGCTCAATATTTAGATTTGTTTTATTCCCAATCTGGTACTTTGTATGATTTTCTTTTGAATGTTTCTCAAGCTAATACCGATCTATCTAAACCATCATCCTCATCTCATGCGGATGGTGTTATCGGTTCCATCAAAATTCAATCTACTTCCCAATCACTCACACTCTCCTCTACCTCCCCCGAAACTCATATCTTTGAGGTGAATGCAATTCAATTTTCCCCTTCACAACAATCCAGAGGTAAGAAGAATACAAAGAATAAATCAAAAAATAACAATGAACAACCAAAAAATCAAACCCCTGCTACCGAAAAGAAAACACAATGGAAACTAAAATTCCCATGTATCATTTGTGGTGATGATCACTACACTCGAGACGATCCACTTCACAATGAAGTGGCCAAAATTTTCCAAGGAAAGTCACAACCTGTTGTTCTTACTTAGTCTTTTCCACAGTAGCAATCCATGGTTGTTGAAGCCCCCTCTCCTGGGGGTAGTTCAAGCCATCCTAATGATGAAGCCTCATCGAGTGCACATATTTATATGTTTAATGGGATTAAGTTGACCACTTTCTCTAAGACATATGACACACCAGGTAACCCTGACAAAGGAAAAGACATTAACGGTACCAGTACTTTACCAGATCTATCATCGTCCTCTGTTAGTCTTCCATCGGTTAATCCTCCATCTAGACCACTTCAGATTGAGAAACCCACATTCGACTCTATATTACACCTGTAAATTCTAACCTTGTACAATATCTACTGCAAACTGATATTTAGAAAAGAACAGAAAAGATACAATGGCAAATACAAAAATTACACAGAGATTTTTCACTTGGAAACCCAAACCGGGAAAACCAGCATATATTATATTCATACATTGTTTTACATTGTTTACAATACAATATACATATAGGATCCATTGGCATCCAAAACCCTAACCCAATGACCTGGATTAGTCCAAAACCCTAATTCCTTAACCGAAAATAGAAAACCATCGAAAAAAAACTATGTGTCAAAAAACCACCTAATATCATGTGGTCCCGGAAATATGTCGTCCTAGAAATATGTCGGCTCGGAAATATGTCAGCCAAGATCGAGGCTTTCAAAGAAGAGCAACCCAAACTAGAGTGACTTGGGATGGGTCACAGGTGAGTGTTGGGGGCCTATTGGCCCTTGACCAAGTTTTGAGGATCCTTGGTCATGTTTGACCTAATTTTGGGACTTCGATAGGTTGTCAAAGGCGAAGCGCAAGTCAAAGTGGATATCACGGGATCTCGGCCCCTTTTTAGGGATTTTTGGGTTTTGAGCTTATGTAACGGGTATGGGGATTTTGGCCCATGGGTTTACCCATGTTTAGGCCCGATTTTGTAATGTATAAATAGATTTCTAGGCGATGTAAGAAGGGGGACATCTATGGGACATCTATGTGATGTTAGGTGTTAAGTGCAAGTGGTAATTGTAATTGCTTTGTGCATATTGTGTAAGACTTGAAGAGCTAAGTGCAAGTGATCATAAGATAATGTGGAAGGATTTGTGTTGTAACTCAGGGAAGGAGGATCTAGCGATGTGCACAGATCTCCTGTCCTCCATGGAGTAAGATCTCAAGGCTCTGTGCATGTAGAATATTGACAGAAGACAATAAAGAGAAGAATAATTGGTGGACGTAGCCCTAGGGAGGGGGTGAACCACGTATATCTTGTGTTGTGGTTGCTTTGTGCGTTTTGGGTGTTCTCTTGTTTATGTGATTAAATTCTTAGTGTGTTGATGTATGTTAGATGAATATGATATGATAGCTTAGTGTTGAATAATGTGAATGAATGTTAGATTTGACCTATGTTGATGTGCTTAGTGCTTGATTATATTGGATTTGTGTGAATACTGCATCATTCTGTTATTAGGTTTTATCTGTGCTATAAGCTAAAGGTGAATATTGATGAACTGTAACTGCTAAGTGCTTTGTTAAAGTGTTACAATCACAGATCTGTGTCCTAGCTAAGGTTGCAAACATCAGAGTCTTGCAACCACCCTTTCCTCTACCTCGGGTGAGACTTCATCTTCTTCATAGGTGTTACCGAAAGGTATGGTAGTTAGGGTTTTTTTGGTGTGATGTTGTAGCGTTGAACCCTGGGTATGCCCCCGTGCCAATAGTACTAATCTTTTTCATCTAGGCTCATGAGGCTCAAAACATAAAGGTTGCACACTAACCAGTGCGCATGGAACTTTTGGGATGTGTTCACTCTCCTTTCAATGTGCCACCCTCGCACCCTTACACAGGTGCACATTACAACATAATGTATATACAAAAGGCTCTATAGCCTTCAAAACCTATGCACTAAGTTAGTGTACATTGAATCTTGGAATGTGTGCCAACTTGGAAAACTCTTCCTTTAGTGTGCCATCCTTTCGCATTTACATTTGTGTGCACTGCATATGTTAAGTTTTTTCACTTTCAATGTTTCATTCATGTGTACTTACACAGGTGCACACCAAGTACATTAGACTTCACGCTCTATCATTTTAAAACTATGCGCACTCCTTTGGAATGAGATTCGCATGCACTAACTTACTGCATGTAGAACCAAACTAAAGTTCTTATACTATCAACTCACCAACTTATATGCAAATGACAATTACATTCATATGTACACTTGGGATTCAACCTAGGGGTATTACATCAAATATGTTGGAAATATTATTTTGCAAGCAACATTAAAAGTTAGACACCCATATGTATCATTGAAAGAACAGACCAATAATATCCATAAACATTCCCAAATAAATGAAAGTAATAATGGCTATAGAAACACAATAAAATATTTATATTAAAATAATAATCATAGAATCTTATAATGATAGCTATCAATATTCCAACTCGTTGCATACACCCATACATTTTTTTGTTATTATTAATGGAAAATTCTCGGATTTGCATGTGTGCAACAAACATGTGAGTTATGTTTTTGACTTATGTGAACCTAAAACGATTAATGATCTAGCTGGAGAATATTCCATAAAAACAAAAGGATTAGTCAAATATGCTCAACATTTGATAGAAAAGATCCTTAACGTTAGAGACTCACACATAGAAATCATCCTTTATCAAACTATAAATTAGATTTTCCTTATGCAAACCCAAGAAAGAATTTTCTTATCCTCAATGAAATAACTCTTCTTTTATTTCATAGACTTTCTAAGTTATTTACAAGAAAAGAGACAAAAAATCTAATGCAGGAAAACAAACCCTAATACATGAAATAAAATGCATAAGCAGGAACATAAACCATTTCTCTCTCAATATAAATGAATCTATAGTAAAAATGATAAAGTTGATGGAAACTTAAAATCTAAGCATACTGAAAACAATGAGTTTGGTTATGAAAGATAAAGAGAAGTTGCTCTTCACTTTTGGTCTACTTAGATGTTACTTAGGGTAATCAGTCACACTAGGTTAGGCTAGGAATTCAAATCTCTAATTGTTATATGTCTTCCTCAAAACAATGATTGATAGGGTTCATTTACCAGTAACATGATCAAACATGTTGAGACAAGGCTAAGTCTGAGGGGACTTCTAAAGATGGACTATAAAATTAAATATGCATATGATCACTCTTTCTTGTCTTCCGGTGTTGCTACACTGCCAAAACAAATCCATAGCCTATGTTGTAGTCACCCCGACATCATAGGCCTTTCTCTGCTTCCAATGAGCATCCATATCCCTAGTTGAGATACCTTCATTTCCCAATAAAATTTCCTTTCACCATCTCAATTTTTTTTCATTTTATTTTTACTTATATTATAAGCACTTTGATATGGGGTCAATTGATATGTTTTAAAACACAAATGGATGATGTATGTTAGTGAATATGAGTTGGATATGCCCATGTAATAAAGTATACCCATTTAAATATGTCCATCCCCACATCTTTAACACTATCTCTCTACATAGACAGATTATTCTTTAATGTTATGTGTAAATATGGAACCTTGAGTAAGTTAAGATGAGCAGTTTCAAAATTTGACAAACCAGCCAGCTCCTAGGACATGATTACAAAAATAACAAGCCTTTCAACCTAATCACTATGAAAAGTAATATTTTGAAGATGTTATCCAATCTCATCATCACAACATACTAGGGATAAAGTCACCAATCAGGGATATCATTTCCACTAAGATTGTTGTAATGATTGAGACAAAAAAAATATATTTTATCCCTCATTATATTTTATTTTATTTAAAGTCCTAACTATGTTTATTTAAATTAAATTAAAAAAACCCTAAAGTATATATAATCAACAACTACATTATTTCTTTGCAAAAAAAAAATTAATGTACATATATTGCTACCCTAACTATTAAAAGTAGCCAAGTTAGGTAAAATCAGATTTCCAATGTAACCAATAAATCATTTTTTTCACAAAAAGAAAAATTTGAAGGTCTTTGGTCAAAAACAAAATAATCAACTTGCATAATGATGACCAAACCTGCAAAAAAAATATTATACTTACAAGCCACACACAATGCATTTAAATGTATGTAAGCAATTGATGTTTATGATGTAATGGACTCCAACCAAGCTCCAATTGGATCTTCAAATATGTTTCTATGAAGCTCTTGGTTCACTAGGGTAGATATGGGTATATTCTCTTTCAACAAATAAAGTGGCAATCTCGTTGCTGCTATACATCTCCCTTGTTCATCAGTGACTCTATTGACATCTTCCTCATCTCCCTTATGTAACCATTATCTTGTAAACATTGAGTTATACTCTCCTTATCATATTACTTTGTTATAGTAATGAGAAAGGATTAGTATAATACCAACACTACTAAGTTGCACATCACATATCAAAGAATTTAAACGTTCATTAGTTTTATAATCATGAAGATAAGACAAGGGTAAATCAACATCATAAAACGTAGTATCATGTACCAACTCTCTTGATTGTTCATCAATAATCATACATTCATTTTATCATTCAAAAGCTTGAGTTACTTGTTGATTATAAACTTGTTCTTCATATGGATTTTCATTACTGACATAGGTAGGTTCATTGCTGGAATTTCCTGTGAATGATAAAAGAGAAATATAGTTTTCATGTTCAACATAATAATCATCAGCATCATACCTAGGTTGATTGTCCAAAATTTTTGAAGGTGTTGCTTGAGAAGTTTTTTTTTCTTCAATGCTTGCATAAAGTAAACAAGTTTGTATGTGATGTTTATCTTGGTTGTTAACTTTTTGAACAAAAAATTATAGACAATAATTATGATCAAAAGGATTTTCAAATGAATATAAATTTAAATCTTCTTCAATTGAAACTGTATTGGGGTGAGCTTTGAAAGTTACTATCACCATATTCATCATCATAAATAGTTGAGCTTCTATAAACCTTTGTAAATGATAATGAAAAATTTGTCCCTTCTTCATCAATAGCTAGATCTTGAAAAATATTTGGGCTAGCAATTTTGTCAACAAAAATAGATGGATGAAATACATCCTTACAAGACCCGACATCTGAATATTCATATTCATCATACATAGGTTTAACATTTATAAGTTCAGAAATATGCCTCTTTTCATAATCATTATTAAAAGGTTCTTGTTTATGTTCTTCTTCAATTATTTCTTGAACAACAACATTATGTAAATGTTCTTTAGGTTCCTTTTCAACACTTAAGCATTCATGTAAATTCAGAGAGATAATGTCTATAGAATTAAATTCTTGATGCATATCTTAAAATTGATTTTCAAAAATATAACTTCTTTTTAACTTTATAAGCAAAATCATTTGTTAAAGGCTCATTGTGCAAATCTTGAAATTCATCATAAATAGGTTTTCTAATGAAAGGTTCACTCTCAATCTATTGAATTGTTGATAAGTATTATTATTCATTAACTAACTTAGTATGATTCTTTTTCATTTCTTGAACTAACCTTTGAATATGATATGTTTCAACAAAAAAAAATCATTAATTTGTTGACACTCATTATCAAACATCTGACCTAAGTTTTGATCTTCACATTCATCACAAACCGAAATGTCATTTTGTAATGCTAATTCATCAATAGTCATACCTTCATGTAAGATTTCATGAATTTTATTTTCTACTCTTTGGTCATATATCTTTTTATCATCACAAAGAGAATAAATAAATGCACCTTCACTATCAAATATATCAATATTTATTGAATTTTGAAAAAGTTTAGGGATATAATTTATTATAGCAGAATGAATTTTAGTATCCATATCCTCATGTGAGTTTCTTGAAACTTCTGAAGATATTTGCATTTGTTCATCATTTGCATCTAAAACTTCTAAAGATTCTTCAGTTTGTGTTTGGGAATCAAAGTTTTGCTTAAGATCATAAATAAAATGTTCTACAAAGCTCTGTTTATCTACTATACCAAAGACTTTATAGTAATTAAAATAGTGAGAAAAAGTACCAGACAAATCAATATTTTCCTCTTAAAAATATCAACATATTTTGTATCAATAAAATATTTAAGAAATATTTGAAACTCTTTATCAATCTTAGGAAAAGGGGAAACAGTATCTTGATTGTAGTTTTGATTTTGGTCATTAGGAACATGAAAATAAAGTGCATCTTGTAAAGAATGTCGATAACTACTTTCTTGCTTAAATTCATTATCAATAGATTATTTATGTTCTTCACTAAGATAGGAGTTATGTTCTATTTCATATTCTTGATTACAACAATGTTTAAAAAGAAGCTCGGCTAGATATATTAACCTACAATTATAATGAAAGCATGCATGGAAATCTTTTAAAGAATAAATACTAGCAGGAAAAAGACCTCTAAACCATTTTCAAGTATCTCTTTCCAAATACATCATGAAAAGCTTCATTAGTATATCTGCATGAACAATACCTAACATATTCATACAATCATGAATATCTTATAAGTGTTTTCTAGGGATATCATCATCATATTATCGAAATCAAGGAAGACATTTACCCCATATCTTAATATCAAGAATATCATTAGGAAAACCATGTATAGTAGAAAAATCAAAAGGAGCATACCTCGCAAATACTATGCAAGTAGTTGAGTTTGTCATTGAAAATTTGTGGAGTTTCCAAAAGCATGGAGTCGCCGGGTGAAAATTTAAATTGACAAAACTTTTTTAAATAACCACTCGCCTGATGTTATGTTCATGTTCACCACCAAGATTCAAAACTTGGCTTTTGTAATTAAGGGAAAATAAACTTTTTTAACTTTGATCCCCGACAATGGCACAAAGAATGTTGTTACTCAATAGTTTTTTAGGGTAGGGAACAACGCTAAGTCACTCTATGAGGATTAGATAAATCCTCCCATCAAACCCTAATATTAATATAATAAATTGTTTCTGAAATATTTGTGCAAGTTGTTCAAGGAATCAAGAAGCTAGATAAACCCTGGCTCAACACGTTATACATTCATCAAGTTCCTGGTGATATTTTGTATAGAAACAAACACCCATCAACAAACTATACAAAACATTGCGTGTGTCAATCACTGGAGTTCCCACCATCAATAATTACAAATCAACGATTATTTTTCCAGTATGCCCAACAGAAGAGAGACATTATGGGTGTTATATGAGTCATAATCCTTGAAGTGTACTTCCCTAGGAATTCATTTCTTTGTCTCTACAAAACAACACAAGTAAAAAACAAATATAATTTCTTTGCAAATATGTAGGTTTCGTTATATTTTCGTAACATTACTTAATATCACATCATTACTCTCTCTATATATAAATGCTACAGACACATACATAAACACACACACACACACACACACACACATATATTATCATTGAAATAAATTACTATATTATACATATAATAATAAATTTATAAGTGTATAATAGCTATATATTTATAATACAATATATATTAATATTTATATCTATGTATTTAATAGTTAAGTATAATATATATAGAGTTTTGGCCCTTAACCAAGTTTTGAGGATCCTTGGTCATGTTTGACATATTTTTGGGACTTCGACAGGCTGTCAAAGGCAGAGCGCAAGACGAAGCGCAGATCGTGGGATCTCGGCCCCTTTTTAGGGCCTTTTTGGGTCTTGGGCTTATGTAATGGGTATGGATATGTCGGCCCATGGGTTTACCCATGCTTACGCCTATTTTGTAATATTTAAATAGAAGTCTAGGCGATGTAAGAAGTAGTGAATAATGACTAGTAGTGACTAGTCTATTGCAAGTGTGCTAAGTGTTGAGTGTTAATTGCTTTGTGCATATTGTGTGAGGCTTGCAAAGCTAAGTGCAAGTGATTGTAAGAGACTGTGGAAGGATTTGTGCTATAACTCAAGGAAGGAGGATCTAGCAAGGTGTGCAGATCTCCTGTCCTCTACATAGTTGATCTTGAGGCTTTGTGCATGAAAGAAGATTGAAAGAAGCTAATAAAGAAGAGAAAGAGTTGGTGGATGTAGCCCCGGGGTGGGGGTGAACCACGTATATCCTGTGTTGTTAATGATTTGTGATTTTGGTTGTTCTTTTTTTTATGTGATTCAATGTTTAGTGGGATGTTAGATGATAGATGAATCTGATATGATAGCTTAGTGTTGAATAATGTGAATGAATGCTAGATCTGATATCTATTTGTATGCTTAGTGCTTGAATCTATCAGATCTATGTGAATATTTCGTTGGTATGTTGTGATCCGAATTTTATGAGCAGAACGAAATGACTACAGATTATTAATAGGTGCTTAACACAAAATAACAGAGATACAGTAAAAATGGTTTTCTATTCAATAAGGAAATAATTTGAAACTGTAAAATGCAGTAGAAACATGCTCGCTGGAATGGTGGCGGCTTATCTCTGAGAAGAGATGTGAAAACGGTGCTCATTCGCAAGAAGATGATTAAAATGACGCTCTGAAGGCATTTTTTACAATAAACAAGAATGCCAAAAACCCTAGACATCCAAAAACATAACCCTAGGAGATGAAGCGCCAAAATTCATGTGGGCCCCGTTGGGGTAAGTTAGTACATCAACTTCCCAGGGTCGTAACTTTTGCATACGATCTTCATTTTAGGAGTATGATAGCCCACTGGAAAGGTATCATAGAGGAGATTCATTTTGGGGGCTCAATTAGGCCTTCGACTATTATTGAGAAGCGTGATCCTGAAAAACCTTCATTTAGGCCCTCTAAATGGCCTTGGAAGTTAAAACTACTAAAAATAGTAAATTGCCAAAATTGTCAGAAAACTGTTTTGAGCTAGCTGGAAAAGGTGGGTGGCCACCGATATCCACCTAGATCATGTTGTTAGGTTTTAGTTGCACTGTGAATTAAAGTTGAATATTAACAAACTGTAATAACTAAGTGCTATGTTAAGGTGTTACAATCACAGATCTATGTCCCAGCTAAGGTTGCAGACACTAGAGTCCTGCAACAACCCCTTCTTCTACCTTGGGTGAGACTTCATCTGCTTCGCAGGTGTTGCTGAAAGGGTCGATAGTTAGAGTTTTGTTGGTGCATTGTTGTAGCATTAAACCCTGGGTCTGCCCTTGTGCCAACAAATGGTTCTGTTTCCGAGACCTGAAACTGTGATTGTTGGGAACTGAGGAAGAAGAAGCTCTGTGCGAAGATCTGACCTAAAAATGTGATTGTTGGGAACTGAGGAAAATAAATAAATCTCTATGCGTAGATCTGTTTCTTGACTTGTGAAGCTCTTTGCTAAGGAAGGAGGAAGATCTGAAGAAAAGAGGTAAGATCTGAACTCTTTGTGCTCTGATAGAGGTAAGAATAGTGAAAAGTTTTAGATATGGAAGCTTTGTGCTCTGTCGAAAGTAAGATAAGTGGAAATGTTTATTTCAAGAATATGGATCTACGTATGTTTGATAAATTTTGTCCTAGCCTAAAAACTGGGGTGCAGCTAGAAGAAAGAATATTTGATATGAGTAGATCTGATAAGAATAGTGAAAGATATGTTATTCCTATGCATAAAAATAATGTTTGGACTAATAAATGGATGCAGGATCCTAGAAAAAAAAATTTGCAGGTTAGCTACCATGATCCTAGTGCGCAATATAGGAAAGGATGGGGATCTTTTAAGAGAAAGAGAGGATTAACTCTTTATTACAGTTGTAGAAGACTGAGACATCTTGCTAAGGAATGCCCTGGTAGAAGACCCAATTGTATTTGTTGTAAATCTATGGATCATGAAGTTTTGGATTTCCCTAGAATGATTGCTAAATTTGAAAGAATGAATATGAGACAAGAAGACCATGATAAAGGTCAAGACACTAAGACCGTGGAAGAACCCCAAAAAGAATGAGAAACAATATTGCTACAAATAAAAGAAACCTTGAATGGCCACCGAAATATCAACTTATTAGAGATATTCAAAGAAAAAGAGTACATAGAAGCAAGAATAAGAGACTTTTACATTGATTGTGTTCTAGATGAAGAAACGCAGGTGAATATAATGACAAAAAGAACTTGGGAAATTTTAGGAAAGCCTACTATGAATCCTTCATTAGGGGGAATAGGATTATTTAGAGGAAAATTGATAACCCTATGTGGAAGACTTACCCAGATATCTATTAGTGCTCATGGAACTTCGACAAAAGAAGATTTTGAGGTTGTTAAATTTATTGATAACAACGCTCAATTTGCTATATTACTAGGAAAACCTTGGATTAAAAAGGATCTGGCCAGAAG
This sequence comes from Picea engelmannii, assembly GCA_009831015.1. Lineage (NCBI taxonomy): Eukaryota > Viridiplantae > Streptophyta > Pinopsida > Pinales > Pinaceae > Picea > Picea engelmannii. The sequence goes on from WSFP011283115.1 coordinate 32,325, forward strand.
GAAAGAAGAAGAATTATTAGAGCAGAAGAAGCAAGAATTAAAAGATTTCATGACTAGGAGGATCACACACTTGATTGAAGAACAAGAGAATAGATCGAAGCTATTTATAACCAGAAACTTGGATGTCGAAGTTGAAAGAACACAAGAAGACTCACAGAAGACTGAAGCACCTACCCCTAATAGAGAAGAAGTAATGCCCCTAAATCCTAGGAAATAATCTCAACAGTGCGAAGTTACTATGCCAAGAGGAGATAAGAATTATAATGGAAAGAGGAATACAGAAACAAATCTCACTGGAAAGAAGGCTAGAAAACTAAGTAAGAAGAGATCAAGGATCGAAAATTTACAGAAGGTTCCAGAGGAAACTTCGCAGAAGGAAAATTTGCAAAACTGGAACTTCGTTGGGATAGCAGAACAACACCACATGGAACTTCGCCATGCCAAAGAAATATAGCCATTGGAAACAGTATAACCGTTAGACTGACGCTTCAAATGGGTAGAACGACATTTTTGGTCAGAAGGCTCGCCGTTAGACCGTTGGGACTGTGCCGTAACAAACAGAACTGAATTAATGAAGGCTTCTCGCCCATTGGAGAGATTTGTTGCCTAGTTATCTACTTATTCCATCGAGCCTTGCACCGAGAACACTTTTTCCAAACATGATTATCTGAGCCTGCAGATTAGTTGATTTCGTGCAGTAATCATCGAGCCATCACCATCTGTCCCGTTGCATTGAGTAGCTACTTTTCAAACCCGAGATATTCAACCTCGAGCGTGTATGTCCGAAGAACTTAGCGTAGTCAAAGAGTCTATGAAGGAGGTACCGATCGACCTCATGACTGAAAGAGTGATGTCTATGCCTATGGGTGTACAAGCATCATCAATGAGAGGAGTACAAGCCTCTTCGTAGACTGCTCACGGATTCGGACCATCCCGAGTCGTCACAAAAAAGAGAACCAATAACAGAGATGACATAGAAAATGTGAAGCTAATCCCAACCATATTACTCGATTACATCCCACCTCTGGCAGGAACAGTGAGTCGTGATAGTGTGGCAAGGGATTTTGATTACACCATGGTTATTGTGTACCTCCCGAAGGGGATACGCGCAGTTAGAGAGCAGCAGGAAAATATTACAATGCTGAAGTTCAGCGAATTCAACCTAGGATACTACAAGAACCATAGTATGCTCACCCCATATAAATACTTGACTAGGAAAAAGGGGAAGAACTCAAAAATAATCCCCCAGTCGTGGACGATGAACCTCACACAGTCCACCCTGTTGATTGTAATGAAAATCCCACACTTTGGAAGGCACTAGGAGTTTAACGCATGTGTTAAGCTCCTGCTCTCATGTTACCATGGCGACTACTTATGGCTAGAATAACATATCATAGTTGATCCGACGTTGATCCATAGGATCACCGGATTAAGTATGCAAGGACCCAACTCACAGGACTTCTATCCGGGGAAAGCCATAGATTGCACAATAGCACAGAAGATCAAGGATACCTATGGCGATGTTGAGAATGGGACGTGAGGCTACAAGGTAGCTTCCATCCAGAATGGCGCAATGCACCTAACATGCCAATTAATTGCAGGAAATCTAGTAAGGAAGAACAGACCCACGTAGGTCACAGGGTTTGTCGTTGACCTCACGGGGAAATGCGTGGAAGACCTACAGATGAATTGGGAAAAGTAACTAGTTAATCAACTGGACTTAGACTTCCACGAAGCACAGGATCATGGCTACGAGTTCCACTTTAGCTAGCTCCTGATCCTCATCACGTTTATTGCTTGGGAGATGCCATAAGGTGCGAATTTCCTAGACATTGATTCACTCGAACTGCTTGCTGCGAAGTTCACCATGCTCTGGTACTCGATCGATATGGGAAAATAGTGGCAGTCGAACGTAGTCTTTCACACATATTATCTCCAACGAAAGAGGGCTATTGAATTTGAACCTCGCATGATGCCAAACACCCTACAACAGTTTTGAACCATCATGAAGTTTCACGTAGATCAGCACTTCATCTATATCACTATGCGAGAAGATGAGCATAAGGAGGAGATTCATTCGTACTACAAGCTCATAGAAGAGGACCTCGAGGAGATAAATAAGGACTGGTCAGTAGACCTCCTTATCCCCATTGATCCTGTAGAGATGTCTGACCTCAAAATTGACAGCTCGGAGGCCACTCACAAAGAACATGACACACCCGGAACTAGCAGAAGGAAGAACACCGCAAAAGTCCAAGACTTAAGCAGCGCATCAGAAAAAACTTCTTTAGTATCACCTGACCGAGGGGGTGATGATGAAGTAGAAGAGATAAATGGAAAATAATATGAGTAGAATCAAGGTGAAGTAACACCGCCTATATATGAGGATGATCCCTTGAAGAAGAGGAAGGTTTCTTCCCCAAAATAAATCCAGAGCCACCTTAACCAAGATGCAGACTGTTCTCACTATCGATAACTTTGACTTCATCGTCATAGATGTAAATGATGCCTCTCAGGAAATCTTGCAGAAACATGAAGCCAAGTAGGAGGAGATGTACGACATAATTGAGGTCGATCTTTGAGGGGTAAAATAGGCTCTTCAGTCCAGTCGCGCAGTGTCCACTGCACCCCTGCCATCAAAAGAACCAGAGTTGGGAGATGAGCCAGCCCAACTCTGTCGACTAGCTGATGCGACTGAAGCTCACCTTCATCATGCACGAGAAGAAACAGAACAAGCCACCCAGGCCTTGAAGAAAGTGCAATAAGTAGTCATAGAACAACGTTGAGTTGTGAAGTAGGAGAAGGTTTCTCTCTAGAAAACGTTTGAAGAGGATAAAGCACAGATTCAGCAAGAAAAAGAACAGTTTCTCGCAGAACAACTCGAAGTGAAAGAAGCAGTCAACAGAGCACTTCGCTCTGTCACAGGATTAGAGCCAAAGGTAGAATACCAAGTCGAGCATCAAGTAGAATAGCTTGCATAATCTATCCAGCATCTACAACAAATAATAGCAGACTTAGAGCTCCATACAGCGCCCGACACCCCGCAGGATGTGAGGGATCAAAGAGATGAAATTGCTCAAAGAACAGTTGAGAGAATAAAGGCCCTTGCCATGGAATGTAAACAAATAAGTGATCTTAATGCCCAGAATTATGAACGACTCATTAAGAATCCATAACTGAAGGCACTAGATTCACAGCTCCAGGAGGTGAAGCAGCAAGAAGAAACAATATAGGCGCAGTTGATGCCCCTATCAGTTGTTGAAAGAATGAAGTGATCCCAAGAGAAGCACACTTCTCAACAACAGGTCCACACCATTCAGAGCAGATTCATGGAAGTGACTCAGAGGCTCCAGCCTATATAGGATGAGGCTTTCCAAATTTTCTCAGAGATTGAAGGTCGAGGAGAAGAACTAGAGAAAGTCATCACTGTGGCTGAAAAACACTTAGAGGGACCTATCAATGAAGTTGTTATCCAAGAGTTCCCTGAGGAGGAGGTCTTGGCACGACAACAAGTCGAAGCAACTTGAGCCAAGATCGAGGCTTTTGAGGCAGAATTACCCAGATCAGAGTGACTCGGGATGAGTCACAGGTGAGTGTTGGGGACCTGTTGGCCCTTGACCAAGTTTTGAGGATCCTTGGTCACATTTGACCTATTTTTGGGACTTCGACAGGTTGTCGAAGGTGGAGTGCAAGACGAAGTGGAGATCATGGGATCTCGGCCCCTTTTTAGGGCCTTTTTGGGTCTTGGGCTTATGTAATGGGTATGGGGTTGTTGGCCCATGGGTTTACCCATGCTTAGGCCTATTTTGTAATGTATACATATAAGTCTAGGTGATGTAAGAAGTAGTGAATAGTGACTAGTAGTGACTAGTCTGTTGCAAGTGTGTTAAGTGTTGAGTGATAATTGCTTTGTGAATACTGTGTGAGGCTTGCAAAGCTAAGTGCAAGTGATTGTAAGATATTGTGAAAGGCTTTGTGCTATAACTCAAGGAATGAGGATCTAGAAAAGTGCACAGATCTCCTGTCCTCTACAGAGTTGATCTTGAGGCTTTGTGCATGTAAGAAGATTGAAAGAAGCTAATAAAGAAGACGAAGAGTTGGTGGATGTAGCCCCAGGGTGGGGGTGAACCACATATATCCTGTGTTGTGAATGCTTTGTGATTTGTGTTTCTCTTTTGTTTATGTGATTCAATGTTTAGTGAGATGTTAGATGATAGATCAGTGTTGAATAATGTTAATGAATGATAGATCTGATCTATATTTGTATGCTTAGTGCTTGAATCTATCGGATCTGTGTGAATACTGCACCGGTCTATTGTTAGGGTTTAGTTGTGCTGTGAACTAAAGTTGAATATTAACGAAATGTAATAACTAAGTTCTTTGTTAAGGTGTTACAATCTATGTCCAAGCTAAGGTTGCAGACACTGGATTATTGCAACCACCCCTGCTTCTACCTCGAGTGATATTTCATCTTCTTCGCGGGTGTTTCCGAAAGGGCCGATAGTTAGGGTTTTGTTGGTGTGTTGTTGTAGCATTGAACCCTGGGTCTACCCTTTTTCCAACATAGAGTAATAAAATGTATATTAAGAGATAATTTCAGTTATGCATACTGATAACGTCATTAAGCCCATGTTGATTTTGGACAAAAGGTCATTAGAGAAACCAATAATATAAGTTTGATTAAAATTTAAGCCAAAATTAAAATATAATTGATGAATAGAAAAACCCTTTAACATATTTCAATTTGACTAGGTATTAGGTATTGTCTTGGCTCAATAGGGCTTGGTAGATGTCAACTAGAAGGCTTAGTTTCATGACCAAAAAATGCTAGACTTTGTGACATATGACTTGATGATGACCATAAATAACTTAGACATGGATAAAATGTAGACAACTTTAGCATAATAATTATAGGCCAAGGTAAATTGAGTTAGGAATTGCAAATGTCTCTAATGTAATGAAGGTTTTGGATTTAACTTAATACACATGTATTTCTCTAAATCAGTTTTGTAGATACGTTCCATCTCCAACTTTCATATAATCAATTTTTTGAAACTAAAGATTGCCTTAAGATAATTGAAATAGAAGCCAAATGTCAAGGATTAGCAGAAAATTTGAAAATTTTAAAGGGACATTTTAAGCTACAACATAGTGGTTGGCCAAAGACCATCCTCCTTTATTATATATACAATATGAAATTGAAATTAGAACAAATAATTCTTGGGAATATCCCATGGGTGTGACGGAGGGAGATAACACAAAAATAGAGCCAAAGAATATGGAATATCCCAACTCCATTGCATGCTCTGAGAATGCTAATGGGTATGATGTGGACACACAACAACTAAAAAGTGAAAGGGGGCATCCTAAACTCAGACCACAACTCATATAAACATTGACTCCTTGTCTGAATGAGATCCCTCACCTCCACCATGGCCAACCCCGATTGTAGAAGAAGCCACCTTTCTCGCATCTTCGTCCAAACCCCATTCTAGGTCCAGTAAACACCGACGTACAACATACCACAAGAAAACCAAGGAGGTTTCACCCACTCAAATATGACAGGTTTCAAAATTAATGAAATATATTTATGGGCAGTTGGCCAGACAACAAGCCTCCCACACTGAAATGATCAAGAAGATGCATATTTTGGGCCAACATTTTTCTCTGCCTTCCCTACCAGAATCCCCCTCTTTATCTAATCCAACCATTGAGGATATGGGATCCATTCCTCGTCGAGTGCTCAGTGTCGTTCCGCTCGGGTTCATCCCTTCAGTCTTATCCATAAATGAATTGGATTTCTCGCAGGACCCTATAACAAAAATACAAAGCTTTATCACTACCATGGTCCACAAGCTCAGAGAATGCCAACAATTCATCAACCGAGAGAAAGAACAACTATGCCTCCACTATGAGTAATAAATTTTCTATCATGAGGCCACGTGATCCCAATTAAAACAGGAATCCCATGTGCTCCAGGAAGTTAAAGAGGCTCGAATTTTTTTATGACTTACACATTGTTGAAGTGGATGCACATGTAGAAACTTAGGGCCAATATGTAGACATTATCAATGACCACATCAGAATGGTCATTTCTCTTAACGAATCTTATTCCCAGGTTTCCCAACATGAACATGTACAACCATACCTTCCAGCCCTACATAAAATGAAAGAGGTCATCGAGCATGTTTAAGTTCTGCAGTCCCATAATCTTGAACTTTGAGCATGACTAAAACAATTAATGTTGAAGGAGACCACACTCCAGAGGTAGATATATGAGGCCTCAATAACCATTCAGGAGGTTCAAAACTGTGCCCAAGTTTTCATCGCACTGGTCACTCAAAAATTCAACTTGTGGGATCATTTACAAATCCCTCTCAAGCTCAATGCTTTCTATGATAAGACTTGTGCAGTAGAGGCTGAGGTTGTGAAATATAAATGAGATGTGAGTTCTTTACCTTCCAGGGAGAGAACCTCTACAATACTTTCCATTACAGGAAGAGCGAAGGAGGTCATTGCAACTTGATCTTAGAAACAAACTATGTTGATCCCTTTGATGGCCAATAAGGCCTTGGTCTAGTATAGTCATCTCTCTGACGTACAAGTTGTTTTCGGCCCTCTCATCAAGAAACTCAACATAACAGACCTGACAATCTATCAGGTCACAACCATGGAAGTCGAGGAAGATATTTAGCTTACGTAAGATCTCTAGGGCCATTTGAATGATCATGAACACCAATATAAGGACTTCATCGAGGAATTCAAAAGCATTGTGCTATCCGTTGCAGTGGTAATTCTCTAAAGCTATTGGCTCAAGGATGAGCCAATTAATATTGGTGGGAGCATGTTGGCACCCAACATTTTGGGTTCATTTTACATGCATTCACAAACAAAGTTTTGCATGCTCATTCCAAAGTTTTTCACACACCTAAGGTAATTCCTGAAGAATGACAAGAAGTGTGTGTCGAACCAAGTTTTGATAGTGTTTGGTAGGCCTAAACTAATATCAAATGCATGTCGTTCCTAGTTTTTATGTGCACCGGAAATCAAGAAGACACATGTCGAAATAAAGAAAGGAATCATTGGGAAATCCTCTTGCATTATTATTTCTAGCAGCACAAGGGATCATGGAGCTAAACAAATATGAGCTCGTAGGGTAGTTAAGATTTCCCTGATTCCTAAAGGCTACATGGACTGCAAACAAGTTCCAGAAGCATGTGAGGCAGTTTTTTCAGTCAAAGAAGTGGAGCAGAGTAAAAAGAGACAGAGCTACCGAGTAGATAAAGATATAAAAGGAAGCAACAATATTAGAAATGATACTAGCTAGATGTTTAGAGGATATCCATTGGGTCCTTGTTATCGATCTCACTCTGAACCTATTGTAATATTGTAATTATTTTGAATATATTCTTGATTCTACTATAAGTCTAAAGTTTTGAGAGAATGGACATTGTGCAGTGTGTTGTGTTTATGAGGATTTTTATAAATAAAGATACAAAGTTTTGTGGATGTCATATATATTCTTCTTAATGTATGTCTATTTTGTAATGGAATGAATCTGGTAATAAAGATGTGAAAGTTTTGATCTATTTTGTGTCTATCATGTACAAAATGGATATGTGTGTGTATTGTTTTACTTCTTAGTCCTAATAACCTGTCAACTATGAGTTGCATGAATGCTAACCCTGATGGATCCTTGTGTGTTTAGCCTTCATCCCTGTCACAAGACCTTATGGTATATGTGATCCTCTCTACATCTTGAGTGAGACCTTCCTCGACCTTGGCAAAGGATTGATATGTCGATGCTTTAGATGAACCCTGGGTCTAAACTCCCCGGTGTTAAGAAGGACGCACACAAGCGTGGAACAAAATGTCAACAATACCACACTAATGTGTTATGAATACCGCACTATTTTTCTACGCACGAAATAGCACACCGAAAAATGTAACTTCTAAAAACAAATAGTGCACGCATTTATCATCAATGCGCTGAAATATACAACGAAAAAATGAGCGGGAGTTTGTTGTTTTGTGTTTATAAAGTAAAACCTATTCATTGTTTTATTATTTTCCAAATTTTAGAGAGGATATTTGTGCAATAATATTTACCGATAAATATTTCTGAGTGGGTGGATTTTTTTTGAAGAGCCAAATTCAAGGGAAACTTTTGTAGATCACATAGAAATCTACTGAGGAGAAATTCAGGTATATGATTTCATTCTATTAATCATCTTGATCATTCTCTTGTTTGATTCAAACAATTTTCAATGCATTCCCAAAGAAAAAGGGTTTCATACTTACCTTCAGTATTAGAAGCCCTAATTTCATGAATGCTCTTTTGTTTTCTCCTTCTATATTTCACAAGAAGAATTTTTTTAAGCACAATTTATTTATAGGGTTCGGTTATTTATATATGGGCATTTCCAATCCATTGCAATGAAACCACTCATTGCATTGGATCCTAATCTGTCATGTCGTTGTCAATTTTTTGTTTTTAAAAAATGCCTTCATGGTGACCGATGTGTTCTTTACACAGTAAGCACACCAGAGCGTGTTTGTTTGTAAACAACACCGCTTTATTTCAATTCTAAATATTATTAAAAATCCTTTTTGCATTTGGTGGTATGTGTTTTACCGAAACACGCACCGGGGTGCATTTATTACAAAGTGCTTCGTTGAGTTTAAAATGGAAAAATTATTGGTTTATATGGAAATCATCATTTCTTAAATTTCTTCAATGCTCGATGATGTGTAATAAATAGTACTTAGGAAGTCGTACTTTTCTTAATTCATAAATCACCAACTGAATATAAAAATTTGTAAAACGTTTTCAATTTTGCAACAACATTGTTATACTATATCGGTTCATATATGTATGTATGACGCTCTGGTGCATACAAATTTTGTTAAGACCTCGATGCAAATTATCTTGATATATGCACCGGGTTCTTATTTATTTTTAAAAACACAATAATTTTTATATCTTTTTTCTTTCTAGGGAGATTTTGAAATTTCCAAGGGACAAACAAGGGGAAAACAAAGACATGTCGATAGGGATGTCCTAAAAAGTGTAGAAGAAGGTGTTAAAAGAAATGAACATAATTTCATCGCAAGAGGGGCCATCACAACTACAATGTGAATCCGATGTATGTAATCATTTTTTTATTATTTTATGTCCATTGAATTTAAGTATCACATGAAATACTAATTTTCAATTGTTTTGTTGCATAAAATTGGGTTAAATATGGGTTGTGAGTATATGTTGAAGAATGAAAGTTTAATTGAACAATTTGTAAGTAGCTATGTTGTTTAACTTTCCTTGTTTTATAATTAATGAAAAAATAAGAAAACTTTATATTGATGATATTGACTATGCTTTGTCATGCTTTATTAAACATGCATGAAACAAAGTATGGAATGTAGACATCAGAGGAGATTTTGAGAGAATTCATGAAGTATGTCTTCGAAAGAATGTGTATTGTTTATGAAACACTTGGTGCTAAGGTATGTTTTTTTATTTATTTACAAAATCATGTATATTCTATTATATATATAAATATAGATGTACTTATTACAATTTATTTCTATGTTTGCAGATGGAAGATGAAGGGGCGGAACATAAAAAACAAGTCTATCATCAATAAAACATTATGTTAAAAAAACAAAGTACAATATCACCTACAAATGATGAATAAATGAGGCATGCACACAACTCAAGAAATGGCAACAATTCAATTGATAAATGACAATCAATATAATTAAATGTTATTGCAAGTTGTATGTTTTGGAATATTTGTCTCTAAAAATCAAGGATTTTGTTTAATGTACTCGATATATTGTACCAATTACATGAGGACATGTTACCAATAAGTCTAACAATTACAAATTGGTTTCAATTTGATTATTGTACTAGACATGTATGTTGTACCTTTTTGTATGAAAATGATCCAGGCAGATATCAGTGGCCACCCACCTCTTCCAACTGGCTCAAAACAGTTTTCTGACAATTTTGGCAATTTACTATTTTTAGTAGTTATAACTTCTGGGGCCATTTTGAGGGCCTAAATGAAGGTTTTTTGGGATCAAGATTCTCAATGATAGTCGAAGGAATGATTGAGCCCCTAAAATGAATCTCCTCGGCGATATCTTTCCAGCGGGCTATCATACACCTAAAACAGAGATCGTATGCAAAAGTTACGACCCTGGGAAATTGATGTACTAACTTACCCAAACGGGGCCCACATGACTTTTGGCGCTTCATCTCCTAGGGTTAGGTTTTTGTATGTCTAGGGTTTTTGGCATTCCTTTTTATTGTAAAAAGGCCTCCAAAGCCTCATTATAATGATATTCTTGTGAATGAGCACAGTCGTCACATCTCTTCTCAGAGATAAGCCAACACCATTCCAGCAAGCTGGTTTCCGCTGCATTTTATAGTTTCGGCTTATTTCCTTATTGAATAGAAAACCAGTTTTATTGTATCTCTGTTATTTTTTGTTAAGCACCTGTTAATAATTTGTAGTCATTTCGTTCTTCTCATAAAATATGGATCAGTGGTATCAGAGCGGTATGCTCCTTATCGTCTTAATGCATGTCCTCAACGAGGTTGGAGTACAAAGAGTTGGGTCTCAAGCTTGTTTATCTTGAGGACAAAATCTCTCACACACCCAAGCGACCTCTCACGATAGGATAAAATAAATATGACAGGACATGAGATCCTTTCAAACTGTTGATTGAGGAATCCCTCACGCAACAAAGGAACGAGATGATGGATAGTTTTGCACAAATCCTTTAACGACTACTAACAGGCGATGCATCTTCTTTGAGTGGAGGCGCCACCCCATTCAAGGTACAAATAAACTTCAATATTCTTATATTTGAAGTTCAGATAGACATAGATGTTGTAGACAAGTGGTTGAATCTACTAGAAGGGTATTTTTTTGTCCATAACTTTTCGAATAGATAAAATATTACTTTTGTGATCCTCAAATCCGTTCCCCACATCAAAGATTGGTGGGAAACTTTATGTGAGAAAAAAGAAATAGAGGAACCCTCACTATTTACAGTCATGGCCACTTGGGATTCCTTCAGGGATGTTATTAAGGAACAATACTACCCTATCAGAAGTTATGACGACTTGTATACCAAATGTACCACACTGCGGAAAGAAAGAGACCAAGCAGTGCCAGATTTCACGAATATATTTCATACCTTACACACCAAGATGGGTATCAAAGATTCGAAGTGAAATTTGGTGGTCAAGTATCGCGACACTCTACATAGATACATATAGACAGAAATGGAATTTTTGGACATCTCATCCTTGGGCGTGGCCTACTGATATGCCATAAAAATCGAGTAGAATCTCAAACAAAAGACACGACAATTTGGGCCTGGGAACCCCTCACAACAAAATCCAGGAAAGGGTGGCCCCAACCCAAAGAACAAAGGACAGAGAAAATATGGATAGTATTAGGACAACCAGTCCAAGCCACAAGAAAAGAAGGACACTGGAAAGACAAAGAAAGATACTAGGAAGTGGTGCGACTTCCATAAGAGCCCTTGGCATAACACTACTGATTGTCACTCAAAGCAGTCACTAGTGGCTGAACTAAAAGCCTATGAATTAGATGAGGTTTTAGGCTCTGAGCCAGAACCAGAAAGGGGAATACGGATCATTGATGTGGAATCCACTGCCACCATTGCTACCACCAAGCTCTAGCCTGGTGAACTAGACAAGCCAAAAGAAGGAGAACGCCCCTTCCATTCACAAATGTGGGTAAAAGGCACCCCGCTGCACTTCATCATGCATAGCGATAGCCAAAAGAACCTCATCTCAGCAGAGGTCATCAAGCAGCTGGCCCTGCCAAGAATACTACACCCAAAACCCTACACCATTGGATGGCTCTACCAAGGAAGCGATCTCTGCGTCAGCCAACAGTGTTGATTGTCGTATGGCATCAAACCCTTCAAAGACGAGGTATTGTGTGATGTTGCTCCTCTCGAAGTTTTTGATGTTCTTTCGGGCCAACCTTATTTATGGAAACGTCCTGTTGTATATGAGTCTAGGCCTCGTAGTGTTATTATTACTTTGAATAGGAAATTTTACAGGATACCTGAGGCAGTCTCACCTAGTGTTATTTCCTTGATCTCTGCTAAGCAATGCAGGGAGGTCATCTCTCAGACGGGGAAGTTTGTATTCTTCGTGATTCACTCTCAGAATAAGAGAAATATCACATCCACATCCAGGGTCTCTACGACCGACCTCTCCACACAATATAAGCAAGTAGATAAGGTCATGGAAGAATACTCAAATATCTTCTCCTCACCTATCGGGGTACCTCTGCACTGCCAAGTCAAGCACCCCATCGATTTGAACCCCAACACACCACTGCCCAATGGGCCAGTCTATCGTCGCTCTCTATTAGAGAATGAGGAGATCAAGAAACAGATCCAATAACTTCTCCACAAGGAGTACATCCATCCCAACTCATCACCTTGTGGGAGCCCAATCGTGCTGGTACAGAAGAAAGATGGAACCTGGCAACTCTGCATTGATTATCGGGCTCTGAATAAAATCATAGTTAGAAACTGGTACCCGATTCCCTGAATTGACGACCTCCTTGATCAACTCATAAGGGACAAATACTTCAGTAAGATTGATCTGAAGTCTGGCTACCACCAGGTCCCGATAGAACAGACAGATGTATGGAAAACCACCTTCAAATCAAAGGAAGGCCTTTTTGAATGGTTGTTCATGCAATTTGGTTTGAAAAATGCTCTAGCCACTTTCATGAGGATGATGGACAATATCCTGCAACCATTCACCAATACTTTGTAGTGGTGTATCTGGATGACATTCTCATTTACAACAAGACTTGGTCTGAACATTTGCAACATATTCAAGAGGTTCTTCACACCCTGCAGTAGCACAAGTTATATTCCAACTTGGAAAAATGCTCCTTCAGCATGGACAAAGTCCATTACCTGGGATACATAATTGATCAGCATGGCGTACATGTGGATCCATCTAAGATCTAAGTAATTCGTGACTAGCCAGCCCCAACCACACTCACTAAGCTTTGGAGCTTCTTGGGCCTTGCCAATTTCTACCACAGTTTCGTGTTGAGATTCTCCCATATTACATGGGCCCTTAGCCAAATAACTAGGGGTGGTGGTAAGACAGAATTTGCATGGGGTTGGTCCCAACAAAAAGCATTCGATGATTTGAAGCAACGCTTGTGCTCAGCCCCATTACTTTCGCTACCAGACCTACAACAACCCTTTGAGATCGAGACAGATGCTTCAGACTATGTGGCGGGCGTCGTTATCACTCGGCACATCCACCCCGTGGCCTATCATAGTGAGACACTATCAAATGTTGTCTGTAAGTACCCTACTTATGACAAAGAAATGTACTCCATTGTGCAAGCCTGCCACCAGTGGAGACATTACATTCTTGGGAAGGAGACAATCATCCACACTGATCATAAGCCACTGCAGTTCATGCAGACACAAGGAAAATTGCAGAATGATTGTCATCAAAAGTGGTCCACATACTTGCAACAATTCCACCTCAACATCAAGTATAAAACAGGAAGAACCAATCACGTTGTTGATTGCCTCAGCAGACCACCAGTCACAACACTCACCACTGTGCTATACTCCTACGGGCATGAGACCTTTGGATGGCCCCAACTCTATGAGATAGACCCAGACTTTGCCACCACCTACCAAATGTTGGGTACAAACGCAGTTGTCAATAATTTCCATCTTCAGGATTTGTTGTTGTGTCATATGGGCCATATATGTGTTCCATCAAGCAAGCGAGTGAAGCTGATCTTGGAAGCCCACTACAGTCGGGTGGCAGGACACTTCAGCATCGAAAATACGGTGGCGATGATACAGAAACATTTCTACTGGCCGAAACTTCGATAGGAGGTCAGCAAGTATATCAGGTCTTGCACTGCCTGCATTATTGCCAAAGAAACCAATAAGAAACAAGGCATGTACACCCCTCTTCCTACTCCTGACAGGCCATGGGAATCCATCTCAATGGACTACATGTCGGCCCTCCCGTCCACCAAGCGGGGAAATGACTATGTTTTTGTGGTTGTTGATCATTTTTCTAAGATGGTGATTCGGGTTGCCTGTAAGAAGAACAACACAGTAGAGGCCACTACCAAGCTATTCTTTGAACGAGTCTGGGTACATTTTGGAATACCACAAACCATTGTCTCAGATTGGGATAGTCGATTTCTCATCACATTCTAGTCGAGCCTCTGTTCACTACTAGACACCAAGCTCACCAAATCCATGGCCTTCCAGCCCCAAACAGATGGCCAAACTGAGGTCATCAATCGAATGATTGTGCATATCCTTCACATGCATAATTCAAAGCACCCTTGCACATGGGATGAGAGCCTTCCCTATGTCCAACATATCTACAACCAAGCCCTGCATAGCTCAACCAGACACAACCCCTTTCAGGTGGGGTTGGGATTCCAACCATTGGGTCCCATAGATGTTTCACTTCCCCTTGCGGTCACCTCGACCGACTCATCTCCTGCTCCAACTGAAGCTGAAAAAGCCACTCGGTTCATTGAGAGAATCCAGCACATCCGCCAACAGATTCAGGATATCCTACAAAAGTCCAATGACAATTACAAGCAACGCCATGATCAACATCGGGTGCCACATAAGTTTCAGGTGGGTGACAAAGTTTGGTTTCACTTGCAGAAAGAATGCCTTACAGGACCCCATCGAAAAATTCACCCACTTCGTTATGGGTCGTACACCATCACCAACACCATGGGGGATAATGATTTTGAGATCAACATTCCTCCTTTCCTTGGCCTACACCCAGTGTTCAACGTGGATCTCCTTCACCCTTATTTCCCACCATTATTGGACACCTCAAACGTACAAGAGCAGTTAACACCAACAGAGCTCAAACCCGACTGCATACAATAGGAATCCAACGATCATATTGTGGACACACAGATCAAGAGCACTCGATAGAAAAGGATCCAGCTTTATCGAGTCGTCAAAGCAGGTCAGCTCCTGCACCAAGGCAAGTCGCTCACCCGAGGCCAAATTCAGCAGAAATTTCCTAATCCGATGGGGGAACTCAACACAATGGAGACCATTGCTTCCTAAGGAGGGAGGATTGATCCAAGTGGATATCGGTGGCCACCGACCTCTTCCAACTGGCTCAAAACAGTTTTCTGACAATTTTGGCAATTTACTATTTTTAGCAGTTTTAACTTCCAGGGCCATTTTGAAGGCCTAAATGAAGGTTTTTTGGGATCGATATTCTCAATTATAGTTGAAGGAATTATTGATCCACAAAAATTAATCTCCTCGAAGATACCTTTCCAACGGGCTATCATACGCCTAAAACGAAGATCGTATGCAAAAGTTACGACCCCAGGAAGTTGATGTACTAACTTACCCAAACGGAGCCCACATGACTTTTGGTGTTTCATCTCATAGGGTTATTTTTTTGGATGTCTATGGTTTTTGGCATTCCTTTTTATTGTAAAAAGACCTCCATAGCCTCATTGTAATGATATTCTTGCGAATGAGCGTAGTCGTCACATCTCTTCTCAGAGATAAACCGCCACCATTCCAGCAAGATGGTTTCCGCTGCATTTTATAGTTTCAGCTTATTTCCTTATTGAATAGAAAACCAATTTTATTGTATCTCTGTTATTTTGTGTTAAGCACATGTTAACAATTTGTAGTCATTTCGTTCTGCTCATAAAATCTAGATCAGAAAAATAGGTCTCTTATTCATATATAATAAAATGGGTTTCTTATTTCATTGTATTGTCGAATGTTGTAAAATGTTGTGTCCATGAATAAATAATATGTGAATGATTTGCATTGATACAAATAACAAAGGTTTAATTGGTTGGATAATACATTAATGCAATAAGATAAATATAAAACAATATTATTATAAAAAATATTTGATTTTGAAATAATTAATTAAAAATTTGTAAAAACAATGAATTAAAATATATACATATCGATGCATTATATTCTTTTGAACTCGGTAAATCCATAATATTGGCATCGGTGCGTTTTGAGGAGTCATATGTACTTGTACATATTAATTATAATAACACATTGGCATGTACTATTGAGAAAATGCATCGTTACGTAAACAATATAACGTACAAAACTATTTATCATTTGAAAATTGTGCGATGCTCATGTTTGATATATTAACCGATGTGCTAAATTTTGTTATTGTATCAGTGCATTATGTTTATTATACACACCATTCAACTAAATATTATTTAGGCACATTTACCATAGTATATGCATCGATGCATACTAAAAATAATGTTTTCAACATATCAGTACGTACTAATTACAGAAGCACCCGGGTGCATTCTATATTAAACGCACTGGGTTTCTGAATAACATTATCACATTGGGGCTAACTATAATTTAACTGCACCAGCACGTACTGATTCTAAAGCACATCAGTGCTATCTATAACTTGATTGCATCGGGGTGGAAAAATACTAAAGTGCACCAGTGCATCATAAGAGAAGAACATGGAACCGATGCGTAGTAATTATAAAAGCATCAATGCATTTCATAAGACAAAAAAGGGGGAACCAATGTGCATTAATTATAAACACATCGAGTTGTTTTTTATTATATTCAAGTTAAGGGGATTTTTATTATATTACTGTACCAGTGCATTTGATTATATTAATGTACTTGTGTGTGTCTTTCAATGTTGCACCGATTCGTTTTGATAAGAAACACATCGAAAAAAAAAAAAAAAACTCTGCTACAATCTTCACTCGCCCAAATTTTTTAGTTATATAGAACATCCGCTAAAACCTCCGTAGCCAATAGAGGAGGTTGTAGCAGAGTTTTTTTT
>WSFP011283116.1:0-49226 GCA_009831015.1 Picea engelmannii
TAAGGGTATGGGCCATGAGGATGGGGTAGCTTAAAAGGAGGGGTGGGGTCAATTTGTTTTCCAAAAAATGATATGGATGAAAGTGATAAGGGAGAAGAGATGAATCCAATGGAATAGGTCTCAAATAATGGTGAAATTTTTTCTAGAATTTGTTTTTTCTTTTTTTTTACACCTGCGGAGTTATACTCCAGTCTGAAGAATACTGCAGAGAGGAAATGCCCAAATGATTAACCAAAAATAAATGTGTATTTACTTGGAAACTCGAACAAAGTTGCACAACAATAGATCTTGTTTGTTTTAATTTGTTTATGTTTCAGTCCCCAAGGATTAGGTATTCAAGGGTTCTACAGACAAGGGTTTTCCATGTGATATAGCTCTTTGATATACGTGTGGGGTCCAACAGTAGTACTCGGGCCAATATCTCAGGGCACTAACTAAGGAGGATAGACTATAGCCTTAGTCGTACTACCCGACTACCCAGATACTAGAGAGTATCTTCCTGAGTGTTGTTCTCGGTGGCACTATAGCAGTCAAGCGACCGATCGGTTTATCTAAAGAGGGCTTCAGGAAATCTAGGTCGATCTGTACACAGGTGTTGTATGATGCGATACCACTCGAAGGGGTACCAACAGGGGTTACAATAGATGTGCACTTAAGAACCTCTTGTATTTCCTACATGTATGAATCCCTCAACTGTGGGTTTATGCGCGTAACAATAGATCTCTATGGCTTAAGGATGTCAGAATACGTCTCTACCCTGGAAAAAAAAATTACCCACAATTTCTGCCAAGAAAGTGCACTGATACCACTTGTAATATACCAGATATAAAAAGTATGTAGAACAAAAATAAAATGCTAGAAATGGCAAAATAACAGCAATATAACCAGAATAATCACCATAATAACACTGAAATGATATGAGAATAACAACATAAATAGCACTTTGATTCTGAGAGAAATGTTCACGGGCCTCTTCGAGGCGGAAACCTCCAGTCGAGCAAATCTCTATTACAATAATATCCATGCTAGGGTTCTCATACCCTCGACTTCTATTTATACTAAATATGTCTATCAAAAGAAGCATCCAGAGGAAGATCCTTCTAGAAGCAGAAGCTTATATTAGGTCTTCTTACATTCGACTTGTTCTATTTTATTGCAATGCCTTATTAATATTAACCTTTATTACATACAAATATATTGTTCTACCTATGTGTGGGTTAGGACCCTAACAAAGGGGTAAACTCATGCCAGTAGATGTTTTTTCTAAACCAATTAACGAGTGTGAAAGAACAAGGTAACTCAACGATATTTTCAATTTTAAGGAGTCTGAAAAGAGCTTAAATATGGACTCTGTAATGGATGTTCTTTTGGACTGGTTTAATGAGTGTGAAGAAACAAGCTCACTTAGTGATCTTTTCACTTTTAGGGAGTCTGAAAAGAGCTTAACTATGGACTCTGTGGGGGTTCCTTTTTCATAAATTTAGTCCCTCAGGCCCGAAAAAGGGTTAAACTTATACTTGAGAATACTCTTCTAGCGAACCAAAGTTCCTAGAGTATACCTTTGTTCATACAATTGACCATCTGGACCGAAAAAGGGGTAAACTACCGCCAGACAGACGTGCCTTCAAATTTTAGTTTGGCGAGCGTGAAGGACAACAAGATCGCTCGACAATATTTTCATGTTTATAGAGTCTGAAAAGGGATTAAATAAGAATCTAGGGGGCTATGACTCATGTATCAAATCGGTTCAAGTAGAGCCCACTTCTAGGCTCAGACCAAGAGTCTCTTCGATAGTCAACTTGGAAAGTCTCCCAAAAGGGAAGAAAACACAAACCACGGTGTAAGTCCTCCCACGGTATAGAAACTGTAGTCATGGCTTCAAGGATAGCCTCATCTGAAGGCAATTCAAAATCCGAGAAATCATGCAAACGAGGGTCGACAATCCCAAAGGGTGAAGTAAACTAACCATATTCCATATGATGATGGAGGCTCTGGCTAGGACTGGCAGAGTCTATTAGCGAAGAACCACAAGCACGAGGGAATGAGGATATACAAAAAACGATATCAGACTCAGAAGGAAACTCAAGATCACTTGGAACAAGAGGGGGAATCAAGGGCTCCCATGCCCCCATTGGATAAATCGATGGATCAATTGCTGAGACCAAGTCTCGAGAAGGAAAACATGATTTCACAGGTTCCTGCTCAGAAGCAATTGAACACAGAGGAGAAGATGCCACATAATTAACCCATGGCATGGTAGATTCTACACAGACACTAGGAACATATAAAGGGGCATATTGAACTAATGTCGAATTAGGATGGTGATTATCAGATGCCAGTTATTCGATAGTGACAATGCTTCCATTGTGAGGGAAATGCATCACCCGGAAGAGAGTAGACACCACAATGTTCATAGCATATACATAATCACGCCCGAGAAGCATATTAAAATATAACGGGCCTTGCACCACTATAACATCAACGAGGACGATCTTCCCACCTAATGAGATAGGAAACTGAGGAAGAACCCCCAAACATTCACTAGGATGTCTTTCAAAATCCAACAACTCATGCGAAGCAGACACAAGCTCTGGAGATCCCAAGACTTTCCAAACTGAGAAGGACAAAATACTTGTAGAGGCTCCTTCATCCACAATACATCGATAGATGTTTGTTGAGTTGACTTCAACCCTTATTTGAAAAGGTGTAGAAGAAGGGAGGCGAGGCTCAACAAGGTCATCCCAATCAAAGGAAACCATCCTAGGGCTTGGAGGGGGTGTGCTCAAAGTGAGCGAAATGCCCCCTTGTTCTAAAAGTACTGAACTGGAAATGATAAAAACATAGTTGGTAGACACATCACTCCCCAAGAGAAGAGTGGGATCAACTGAAGATTGCATCGGTGTGACCACTTTGGTAGAATCGACGCTCTCCAAGAGAAAAGTGGGATCAGCCGAAGACTACATCGGCGTGACCACTTTCTCAACTAATGGCTGAATAGGCTACGAGACTACATGGTCTAAAGGAACATAACCACCCAAAAGAAGAGTGGGATCAGCCAATGGCTGCATCGACATGACCACTTTCTCAACCAATGTTTGAATAGACTGTGAGGAAACCTTAGAAGACTCAGAATCATAAGAGCTTGCAGACAGGGACCACAATCTTCATACCTCTGGAAGGCTAGGGCACAAATGATTAAGGTGATCTCCCTTGCAAAGCTTACAAGGGAACTTAGGCTTACGTCCTATACATCTAGGTTTCTCAACAGAATAAATTCCCCCAACATGACTAGCAATGGTTGGTTTCACATCTCCAACATGACTTGCAGAGGTTGGTGATGGGTCCATAACATGACTTCAGAGGCTACAAACCTATTACTAGTATGACTAGTAGTGACTGGAATTTTTCCCCCAACATGGCTTGCAAAGGGTGGTGACTTCTTCTTCCTATTCTTCCTCTTTCTACTTCGTTTAGACTTCCAGTTACTAGTAACTGTACTTTCACCAGAGGCGGGAGAAGGAGGAGGAGAATAATTTGTTGATGCAGGAACATCAACATGGTGTCCATGACATAAAGTGCTTAACTGAGAAGCATCAAGAGCATTTGAGACATTTGGAATGGTACCCAACCAAACCGGTAATCCCACATTCAACCCAGGAATGTACAAAGTGGCCATCAAAGGGACACCAACGTTTCCAAAGAAAGGAAAAGCACAAGAATGCCCTTGCGAAGGGGTTCCTTGGTTGGTGTCATCCAGAACTTTAGCCATGAAAATCCTATGCACGGGTTCTCCCCTTGCGGGATCGTTCAATTCCGTAAAAGTCTCACACACTAACTTTGGAAAACTAGTGTTATCAAAACAACGCCTATAAAGAGGCAGCTCCACGTTTCTAAGTGGAAGACCGAAAAGTCCTCACAACCGACAGAGTGGGTAGTATACCACCCTAGGCCAGAGACCCAAACAAATGACTGACTAACTCACTATGGAAAACTAGGGAGCACAGAGCACAAACTTAAAATCTCCTAAAGGCAAATCAAGCAGACGACTAACTAGTAGGAAGAACAATTACGCCAACCAACACTAGAGAAACTTACCGGTGCAAGTGCAACTCGAAAACGGAAGCACCCTCCAGGTATACTCTACAAAGCATGGCCCAATGTCCTCCCTTGGTACTGAGGTATACCCCTGCAATCACCTATGTAAGTCCCTAAAGTAAAGGAAACTAGGTTTCCATCTCATGAACAACTACTAGGCAGGTACAGTCGACAGTCGGGTGGACCACAATGAGCAGGGTATCAATCATGAAACCTATCGAGGGTATCGAAAGCAAGTGTCTAGAAGACGACTGAGGACCTCGAACAGATTTGAGACCCATGAAGATCCATGGCAAATGCGATCAATGTAATCCCAAGATAAGTCCTCTACATGCGTTCCTCCAATACGATTGGTCCAAATTTGGAGGGGTTATCTTTGCTACCTTTCCACACGTGACCTCGTGTTTAACCCCTGTGTTAGAGGGGGGTCTCGGATAATTTCCACGTTACTGTACTTTTTCACTCCCTAGCATAGACTCCTATGTTTTTTTTATAGCCTTGAAGAGTTTCCTCTCAAACCTAAATCAAGGCTCTAGCCTAATCTAGTTGATGGACCCTACAAACATGAAAGTCTAATTAATTTTAAATTAGCATTCTTTTTACTGGCTTGATTTACTCAAAAAACGGTGCGGTAGTGCAACTGATGTTGTTAAGACTCTTGCAAAAAATGATGAAACTTACAAGAACACTGGAAAAGAAGGATTATCTTTCTTATTTTCTTTTGAAATGCTTTTAAGATGAGAAGAAAACACAACACTATGCTAATTTCTTTTTCTTTTTCAAATAACAATGTAAAGAAGATTCCAAGAAAGAAAGAGACCTAACAAGCTAAGTTTTTTTTTTTTTTTTTTATAATATTTTCTTCCAATCAAAACAGAAGTAACAAAATATTCTAAAAGAAACTGATTAATACACTATTCATGGCCCCCCTCGGCCATGAAGGGGAATTTTTTTTCAAAATGAAACTCATTTTTCTTAAAATTTCAAGCTAAAAATAAGTTAAAAAGGCTAGGAAACACAAGAAATATTTTTTAAAGAAGACAAGCAAACTGATGTCAAACCTAGTCTTAAATACTGTAACTACATAGACTAGTACTAAATCAAGAAACCCCTGAGAAGTCAGACTTCAATCAGGGAAGAGGATGAATGTCTCTTCTTAAGGAAAAGGATTCCTGACACAGGCACACTACTGACACTTAAGCAGCCTACGTATGTACGCAGGTTGTCCAAAGGTAGGGCGTGTATGTATGTGGGCAGACCCACTGCAGGCCGCGTACACCTCTGTAACTTCTCAAAAAATAAAACCAACAATCAAAGCTGACAAGGCAGGGAGTACTAGTATGGCAGATGAAAATCCCTTAAAGACTCAGTAACTTACAGAGAACTCAAAGATGTAATTAAACCAATTAAGACACCCAAAAGGAAAAATCCCCTAAAAACCCTAGAGGCTCCCCAATATGGTTGCCAATTCTTCTATAGTGGGAAAAACCCCCTACGGACTACACTAGGGTTCTAAAGTGCAAGCAGAGCTAACCATATAAAGTCTCCTACTCTTAACCACTATCTCGACAACACCCCACATTCATATATAAAGTACAAAGTATAGGGATCTGATAGTCCTACCTTGAATTTCACGTTCGATGTCAATCCCAATGCGTTCGATCGCTTCTCGACTACAAATATCCTCCCAAGGATGCCCTGCATTCACCAAAAGACAAACAAGAAACTGCAAACAAGCATTCTATATATGGATTGTAGGGTTAGATGTCATGACAAAATGTAAATCAATCATACATATTAAACACATCATATGGCGGGACGACAAAAGTACTTATTTATATTAATCTCATAATGTCACTTACAAAACGAGATTGGAGAATGCTCCTCGAACCTGGTCCTAGGATCCTCTTCACCAAGCTCCAACTGATTCCATGTATCCTTCTTCTCTCACACTTCTCTCTAGAGAATAGGCATAGGTTTATGGATGAGGAAAAAGGGGCAAGAATGGGAAATTTTGGCTCAAACTCACAATGTGGCTACAAATTCTTGGGGCAAGTGGGGATTAGGAAATGGGCAAAGTTTCACTTCTTTCATGATTCTCCTTAGAATGGGACCCCAACACCGTATTTTATATGCCAAAAAGATAGTAATTTGTTTGGGTGATGGGCTATGGGTGGTCAATTGGTTAGGAAACTACCCAAAAGCTCGTATTCCCTTTCAACTTTTTATTTTTTGCAACTTTTGTGGGTATACGCGGGCTATAATGGTGCATATAGCATACGTATGTAGGTAGTAGTGGTGCAACTAGCATACATATGTAGGCAGTAATGGTGCAGGGTGCGCACATCTTCAAAAAAAAAAAATTTAAGAAGAGTTATTCAGTATCGGATTGGCATAAATATTAAGTAATATGGCTTGTTGCTAGGTATGCATGTTTGGTGCAAATTAGGGTTATAAAAAACACTAAAATGTAGTGCATATACTGGGTGCCAATAACTAATGTGCCTATTTTTTTATCCCACACCAAACTTCATTGAGCATAATTTTCATGTCACACATCAATGCTCTACATGAACTGCAAGTACTACAACACACAAAATCAGGGTTTAGTGTTTTCACACTGCACTCCAGTAATTATACATTCAAGCGATGTGATTATGCATGCACAACATACCAATGTTGTGCGCACACCGACAATTCAAACTACATTCTGCCAATATTTCAAGCGCATATCTTGTGCATCACACTATTACTCGTGCACCACAAGATTACACCTTGCAATGAAAAACTTAGCACACTTTTTTGTGCACAACACTAACTATACCCTGCACAGTTGATGCAAGAGCATCACTCCAACCTAGCAACGTGCCAGCTAGACAACGCATTTAGCGCACATTCAAGGAAGGGAGAGGCTTCAACCCTCTTATTTTAAATTTTAGAATGTAATTAAATGTTTGTAAGGATGGAAGAACCAAATCGATGCCTTTGTGCAGATAGTATATAGAGTCACCTTTAATGGTTGACGGGATAATAAGATCTAGATCTGATTCAGACTAGACAGCCATTGAATGTAATTCAATGTAATTAATGAGAGTAGGTGAGATGGAGGGAAGAGATCAAGGAGCCCCATTTTTTAAAAATATCTTTGTATCTAGATTCATTAGAACCAACATTTAGAGAAGAGAAGAGAACAGAGAGTTGAGACTCGATTACAGTCCAAGCTTTTGTAACCTTTGTACATGCATTCTGAGATTAATACAATCAGAGCATTTTTTCCTGCATATTGTATTGTGTTTGTTTATGAATGTCTTTTATGATTTTATGTGCATATGTTGTAGATGTATGTTAGTTTCCATCTGCATGGATAGATATAATTCTCTATTTGTTTGTGAGTTTGTTGATTTTAGTCTAGGTTCTTTGTGGCTTCATGCAAGGGGTAGCATGACAAACTACTGAGGAATCTATAAGCCAGTGCAAAGAGTGCACATATGAGTTCTATAGAATTCAGGCAAAGACGTGCCAAGAGGGCGCACCAGAGGAATCATAAACTCAAGGGAGAATCCTCGAGGTCATTGAACACCTTGGAGGTAAGACTGTGTAGAGGAAGGAATAGAGGAAAGAAACATAATTGCTGAGGATTCTATGAAGATCTACCAATAGGGCATTGATCATGTGCAAGGATTGCATGAAGGAACTTTGTTTCGAGTTCTGTGAGAAGAGAAGTGTCAAGGAGAGGACACTTAAAGAGTTACTGAATACTCTTTCAGCTCAACAAAGAGTGCTTGAGCATAAGTTTCCAAGGGGGCACTTATATCCCTACGAGGAATGAAAGGGACAAGGAACTTTGAGGTCCGAGTAGTTGAATCTCAAGGAGGAAAATAGAGTTGTTGAACACTTTGGAGGAAGACTTGTGCAAGGAGTGCACCAGAACAAAACTCGGGTGAAGTGTTGAAAGACAACCATCAGGAGGCTAGTCAAGCATAAGGAGTGTGCAAAGAAGAGAACCTGTTTTAAGTTCCAAAGCTCTGGAAGAATAGTTCCTTTTGTGCACAGAGTCCCAACAGAAAGGAACATAAGGCAGAGACTCTTTGAAGTCCAAGCCTCAGACAAAGCTCAAAAGATATTGCACCAGGAGTGTGCAGGCATGGACTCATTCCATTTCCAAAGATCAGGATGGATAGTTTTTCCAAAATGTAGACGAGACCCAATAGTCGGGCTCGCAGAAGGACAATCGAAGGTCGAGACCTTTGAATCATGAAAATATTCCAAGTCTGGGAAGAAAGGTGACAAAGCTCAGAAGGAGGAGATCTGGACTTTTGGATCTAGAAAAGAATGCATGGCGTGAGATCACAAACTCCGAGAGAAAGCACTCCAAGAGAATCGCGAAGGAGGAGGTTGAGATTTGAGATCGCCAAAGGCTAGAGTCCCGAGTGGATGACAGTCGTAGATATGAAAGAAGACAGGTGGAAGAGATCCACACATGTCGGAGAATCGGGAATCAGGATAAATGAGGGAAGCTACCTCCAAAAGTCCTGAAAGGTGAAGTCCTAAAATCATCAGGTATGTCCATCAAAAGGGATGCATGGAAGCCAATCAACATTTCGCTGACTCGTGACTCAGGGAAGTTAAAAGGGCAAGTTCGCGAAAAATCATGAAACATGAATTCATGAAATCAAATCTAGTTCATTGATCGAGTCAGTTTGTGGGTCGTCAATCTGAAGAATCAACATTTCGGCATTTTGGGAGTCAGGATGATAGAGGTGAATCGCATTGGGATTTCCTGATACGTGAAATCCTGACGCATTCAAAGAGTTGAGCCTCGGGTCATGTTGAATGGTCAAATGAATGAATATAAGGGAGGATCTAACATTCATTAATCTCTTTTCGACATTTCAGGAGTCAGGAGTCAAGGTTGGCTCACTCATAAAGTCCCGACACGCAAAATCAAGATGCACCTTTTGTGTAGGTGTGTGGTCACAGCTCGTGGTCGTGGGGAGGTGAGGCATGTGCTTGGCGCTTAGTCACACAATAGAGTTTCATAAAGGACCTGTGGATTTTTTTGTGGGATTCCAATAGGGAATCAAAGAGCTACTTCAGCTTGATAGAGAGAAGAACAATCCTTGACCGAGAGGTCAACGGACCCTGTCGAGGCAGATGTAGGGGGTCTGCATCAAGTAGTATCAGATCCTACACATAATTGATTTATGTAGACCAAATAGGGAAGACACCAAATAAGAGATAGTTTGATACCATCAAGTGGTATTAGAGCATAGAATTTTTCTTCAGATGGTAGGCAAAGGAAAAAGGAGAAGCTGGAAATGCTCTCGATTGCAAAGTGAACATCAGAATTGCTAGGAGGGTAGGTAGAAGGTAGAAGGAAGAAGATGGATACTAAAGGCCATGAACATGGTCCAAGAGAAGACCACCAGCAGGAAAGCAAGGTTGAGATCGAAAAAGATCTCATTGATATAAGATCACAAATGGAGAAGCTTGCATTTAAAATGCAGCAGGATGCAAAGGTGCATTAGGTGTATGAGTGGCCCATGAAGAAGATGGTAAAATGGTCGATTAAGAAATTGTTGGCAAAAGGAAAACAAAGGTTTTTAAGAGGATGGATGAGGTATGTTGAAAGCCTCAAAGATGAAGAGGAAGTGGTTCCCATATGTTAGCCGGAAGTTGGGAAGAGTCTCAGTGATGATGAGGAGAAGAGATTAGAGAAGGGTCTTAGAAGCTACCAGGTGGGCAGTAATGAAAGTTCAGATTGCCAAGTAGGCAATGAGATGAGATCATTGGAGGATATCATAGACTGCTAGATGAGAAGGATAGAAATACCATATTTCCAGGTGGGCAAGGGTGAAGAGAAGAGACTGTTTGACAGTCCCATAAACTCAGAGGTGAGTTAATATCAGCAAGAGGAGCTGACAGAGGAGGGTCATAAATAAATTTTGATCATTGGAGGAATTGAGGTATTCCTTCCACATAACCCAGTTAAGTCCAGATCTTGTGTTGCAGAGGAAACAATAGAAGAAGGAAAACCAACAGTGACTATGGTAGAGGAAGAAGAGAAGAAACATACATTGATGTTTTCCCCAGTAGAAGGAGAAGAGCATTCAACAGAATTCCTCAGAAATTTCAGCCAGGAAGTTGAACAGGAGATGACTGCAGTAATGAAGCCTACAAAAGAGGAGGAAGCAGATAGCATGGAATTTGTTGATCTGTGTGAAGAGTTAGAAGCCCTAGAGAGAAGGGTGATAGTGAAAAGTCAGCACATCCAATGGATCAAGTTAGAGATAGATGGAGAATACCAGCCCAAGGAGCAGCTGGGGAAAGCTGGAAATATGCTAGAAGGAGAGATGACCATCAAGATATTAGAGGAGGAAGCCGAGAAGTAGCTTAGTGATGAGACTGAAGAACTAAATTATGCAGTAGGATGGCAATCTAAGGCCACAAGATATGGATAAAATCACAAGGGGGATCAAGTTAATCTTCATATCAAGGAGGGAGTGCAATAGAGCAGACTAAATAAAGAGAGCCAACCATTGGAGTAGCTATCCAGGGAGATAGAAGAAATAAGGAGGCTTCTATTAAGGTCAGTTCAAAAATCTGTCAGCAGGGAGAAGATAAATAGAAGGGAGCCTGGAAGAGCAGCAGGGAAGTAGCAGCAATAGTGAAGAAATGGAGCAAATGGACAGCTCCAAAGAATAGTTTGGGATTCAGGTGGATTTCAACAGAGCTGGGAATCTCATGAGTAGGAGCTCATGAATTTGTTTCTCAACACTGGAGTATGATGCAGGAGAATCGCTCCAACCCAGCAATGCACCAGCTAGACAACACATTCAACGTGCATTCAAGGAAGGGAGAGGCGCCATCCCTATCATTTTAAATTTTATAATGTAATTAAATGTTTGTAAGGATGTAAGATTCAAATCGATGTCTATGTGCACATAGTAGATAGATTAGCCTTTAATGGTTGACAGGCTGATAAGATCTAGATCTGATTCGAACTAGATAGCCATTGAATGTAATTCAATTTAATTAATGAAAGTAGGTGAGATGGAGGGAAGAAGTCGAGGAGCCCCCTTTTGTAAAAATATCTTTGTATCTAGATTCATTAGAACCAACATGTAGAGAAGAGAAGAGAAAAGAGAGCTGAGACTCAATTGCAGTCCAAGCTTTTGTAACCTTTGTACAAGCATTCTAAGATTAATACAAACAGAGCAATTTTTCCTACATATTATATTGTGTGTGTTTATGAATGTCTTTTATGCTTTTATGTGCATATGTTGTATATGTATGTTAGTTTCCATCTGCAGGGATAGATAGACTTCTCTATATGTTTGTGAGTTTGTTGATTTTAGTATGGGTTCTTTGTGGCTTCATGCAAGGGGTTGCATGACAGAGTACTGAGGACTTTGTAAGCTAGTGTAGAGAATGCACATCTAAGTTCTGTGGAATTCGGGAAAAGACATACCAGGAGGGCACACTAGAGGAATGATAGACTCAAGGGAGAAGCCTCAAGGTCGTTGAACACCTTGGAGGTAAGACTATGCAGAGGAAAGCACAGAGGAAAGAAATAGAATTGTTGAGGATTATGTGAAGCTCTACCAAGAGGGAATTGAGCGTGTGCAAGGAGTGCACGAAGGAACTTTGTTTCGAGTTCTGTGAGAAGAGAAGTGTCAAGGAGATGACACTTACAAATTTACTGAATACTCTATCATCTCAACAAGGAGTTCTTGAGAATACGTTTCCAAGGGGGCACTTATATCCCTTTGTGGAGAGAAAGGGACATGGATCTTTGAGGTCCGAGTAGTTGAAGCTCAAGGAGGAAAACAGAGTTGTTGAACACTCTGGAGGAAGACCTATGTAAGGAGTGCACCAGTCCAACACTCAAGCGAAGTGTTGAAAGACAACCATTAGGAGGCTAGTCAAGCATAAGGAGCGTGCGGAGAAGATAACTTGTTTTAAATTCCAAATCTTGGGAAGAATAGTGTCTTTTGCGCATAGAGTACCAATAAAAAGGAACAGTAGGCCGAGACTCTTCAAAGTCCAAGCCTCAGACAAATCTCAGGAGAGATTTCACTAGGAGTGTGCAGGCATGGACTCATTCCTTTTCCAAAGATTAGGAGGGATAACATTTCCAAAATGCAGATGAGACCCAATAGTCAGGCTTGTAGAAGGAAAATCGAAGGTCGAGACCTTTGAAGCATCAAAATATTCCAAGTCTGGGAAGAAAGGTGACAAAGCCCAGAAGGAGGAGATCTAGACTATTGGATCTAGAAAAGGACGCGTGGCGCGAGATCATGAACTCCGGGAGAAATCACTACGAGATAATTGTGAAGGAGGAGGTTGAGATTTGAGATCGTCGAAGGCTAGAGTCTCGGGCGGACGACAGCCATATATCTGAAAGAGGACAGGTGGAGGAGATCCACACATGTCAGAGAATCAGGAATCGGGAGAAACAGGGGAAGTTACCTCCAAAAGTCCTGAAAGTCAAAGTCCTGAAATCATCAGGATCTTCCATCGGAAGGGATGCGTGGTAGCCAATCAACATTTTTCTAACTCATGACTCAGGGAAGTCAAAAGGAAAAGTTCACAAAAACTCATGAAACGTGAATTTGTGACATCAAGTCTGGGTCATTGATTGTGGGTCGTCGATCTGAAGCATCGACATTTCAACATTTTGGGAGTCGGAAGGATAGAGGTGAATCACATTGGGATTTCCTAATATGTGAAATGTTGAAGTGCTCAAAGAGTTGAGCCCTGGGTCATGATGAATGGTCACATGAACGGAGATAAGGGAGGATTTAACATCCATTAAGCTCTTTTTGACATTTCAGGAGTCGGGGAGTTAGATTTGGCTCACTCATAAAGTCCCGACACACGAAATCGTGACGCACCTTTTGTGTAGGTGTGCATTCACAACCCGTGGTCATGGGGAGGTGAGGCTTGCGCTTGGTGCTTAGTCATGTACGCAGAGTTTCATAAAGGGCCTGTGGAGTTTTTCATGGGATTCCAGCAGGGAATCAAAGAGTTGCTTCAGCTCAATAGAGAGAAGAATGATCCTTGACCGGGAGTTCAGCAGACCCTGCCAAGGCAGAGGTAGGGGGTCTACATCAATAGTGCCAAAGTTTAGTGTACATACTTTGTGTACCATTATTTTATGTGCAACGCCAAATAGTGAGTGCACACATCTACGCAACATTATTTTACCACATCATCGGTTCTGCATAGTGCACTGCCCAATTTTAATGCGCACTCCTATGCACCTTGGTATTTATGTGCATCATTACTACTTAGTGCACACACTATTCTCAACACTTAACTGATTTTTCAGAGAATTTGATGCAAAAATTGGGGCTTTTGCTAAATGGTCACCCAATTTCCACCATGGAATTTATGCAACTATGAAATTTGTTCAATTTCACTCCAACACATCCAAATTCAATATTTGCAGCAACAAATTTTTGTGCGTTCCACTGGTTTACATTTATGACGTGAATATTTCCAAATTCCTTCACGAATTGTGAATCTTATTCAAACAATTCCGCTCAAACTTCTGTGGTTTATATGTAACTTCAAATTTGATCAATTCATGTTTGAATTTCCCTGAACGGGGATTAAAATTAAGGGATATATTAATACTTAACCAAGTTTCCCCAAATTCTCCATGAATTCAACAACAAAAATTGGGGATTTTACACAATTCCCTTCAATTGCTTCCAATTTCCATCATGGATGTAATGTAATTGAAAATTTAGCCACTCCCGAATTCAATTCTTTGAGAAAATCTGCTTCAGCATAATGTTAACTTGGTTTCTCTAGGATCAGTGTTGAAAATTGGGTTCTAATACCAATTTGTAACGTACCTAGCCACCCAGGCTAGGTCAGGCCACTTAAAAAATTTCTTTCTCTGATACCATCTTGTAACATACCCAACTATACTCTTAACCGGTCACATCACACAAAAACTTCTCTTATCTTTGTCATCAGCTCTGATACTACTTAAACATACAAATACATTGTCATGCATTATTATATACATATTCATAATATAATTATACACAATCATAAAAAAATTATACATGTAGCATAACAACATAAACTCATGAAAACAATTGCATAGTAATTATTGCAAAACATGATTTAACAAACAAATTGGCACTTATCTTTGAATAAATGACACCAACTATGTGTAGAACTTCCACTCTCCTCCCATCCTTAGACCTGACTGTTCATAAATATCAACAGTGGGTCACCCCCGAGATGAGGATAAACTTCACTTGGGTAAGGGTTCCCAACTAGAATAAAGCATCTCACTCAATAGGAACTCAATCACAAGTGACTCAATTACAAGCAAGCCCGTCACATATTCCAATTAACACTGACAGCCTTTAGTCTCTCATTCCCCACATGCTTATCCCACCCTAGGAAGTGTTCCTCTTCTCTTCTCAAAAGTGCTTCGACTGCCCCATTTCCCTTGCAGGGCTTCAACAAAATGTCATATAGGAAGTCTCATAGCCTTGTCGTTGTAGTTTGTCACCTCGAGAAATAATTCCTAGCAATCATCTCACTTGGAGAGAATGCAATGTCTCACGGGCCTGACAACCTGCCTCTTCAGTCTAAATCTCCAAGCTAAGCAACGTACAGTTATCTATGATAGTAATAGAATAATATTGGTCACAGTAATAGTCACGTTCAATGACAGAACAATCCAGTTCTATGACAGAACAATCAGGTCATGCTCACAACTCCCTCTCCAGAATGATGATTGAATGATCAAAAAAGTGTACTAAGTCCAAACTCTCTGGATGCATGTTCCCAAATTGACACTTGTCACATTGAGAATTGTCTTCATCCACTTGTCCCCTCCTTAGGACTTAGGATAAAGTAATGTATCCTTGCTTTATACTTTTAATAAATATTAATATAATATTCCTTTTTGGGTTTAATCCCTTTTAACCTAGCCCCCTTAACCTCATATAGTGGAGTTTAAGCTCCCCGTTATATTTTATGTGGTTTTTCTACCCTAGTGATGCATTTCCATTATATTATCATATGATTTCATTTACATTCTCAATACCAAAGTACTTGTTGGCCCTTGACCAAGTTTTGAGGATCCTTGGTCATGTTTGACCTACTTTTGGGACTTCAACAGGCTGTCGAAGGTGGAGCGCAAGTCGAAGCGTAGATCGTGGGATCTCGGCCTATTTTTAGGGATTTTTGGGTTTTGGGATTATGTAATAGGTATGGGGATGTCGACCCATGGGTTTACCCATGTTTAGGCCCGATTTTGTAATGTATAAATAGATGTCTAGGTGATGTAAGAAGGGGGACATCTATGGGACATCTATGTGATGCTAGGTGCTAAGTGCAAGTGGTAATTGTAATTCCTTTGTGCATACTGTGTAAGACTTGCAGAGCTAAGTGCGAGTGATCGTAAGAGACTGTGGAAGGATTTGTGTTGTAACTCAAGGAAGGAGGATCTAGCGATGTGCGCAGATCTCCTATCCTCTACGGAGTAAGATCTCAAGGCTCTATGCATGTAGAATATTGACAGAAGATAATAAAGAGAAGAATAATTGGTGGATGTAGCCCCAGGGAGGGAGTGAACCACGTATATCCTGTGTTGTGGTTGCTTTGTGAATTTTGGGTGTTCTCTTGTTTATGTGATTAAATTCTTAGTGCGCTGATGTATTTTAGATGAATCTGATATGATATCTTAGTTCCAAAAAATGTGAACAAATGATATATCTTACATATGTCGATGTGCTTAGTGCTTGATTATATTGGATCTGTGTGAATACTACATTATTTTGTTATTAGTTTTTATCTGTGTTGTAAGCTAAAGGAGAATATTGATGAAATGTAACTGCTAAGTACTCTGTTAAAGTGTTACAATCACAAATATGTGTCCCAGCTAAGGTTGCAAACATCGGATTCCTGCAACCACCCTTGCCTCTACCTCGGGTGAGACTTCATCTTCTTTGCAGGTGTTGCCGAAAGGGTCAGTAGTTAGGGTTTTGTTGGTGTGTTGTTGTAGCATTGAACCCTGGGTCTGCCCCTGTGCCAACAAATGGTTCTGTTGTCAGGACCAAAACTATGATTGTTGGGAACTAAAGAAAAGAGAAATCTCCCTGCGTAGATCTGCTTCCCTAGTGTGCAATATTCTACTTGACCTGTGAAGCTCTCTGCCAAGAAGAAGATTCAGATCAGAAAAGAGGTAAGACTTGAAATCTTTGTTCTCTGATAAAGGTAAGAACAGTGAAAAGTTTTGATTGAAAAAGTAAGATAAGTGGAAATTTTTGTTTCAAAAGTATGGATCTAGGTATGTTTTATAAAAAAATTCCTAGCTTGAAAAGTAGGGCATAGCTAGACGAAAGAAGGTTTGATATGAGTAGATATGACAAAAATAGTGACAGATATGTTATTCCTATGCATAGAAAGAATGTTTGGACTAACAAATGGATGCAGGATCCTAGAAAGAATTTTTTGCAGGTTAGCTACTATCCTAGTGCGTAGTACAAAAAAGGATAAGGATCCTTTTAAAGAAAAAGAATACTAACCCTTTGTTATAGTTTCAAAAGACCAAGACATCTTGCTAAGGAATGTCCTGGTAGAAGACCTAGTGCTACACCTCAAAATTACTCACTTCGCAAGTATCGCAAGTATCGTCATTAGTGTCGCAAGTGTCACATCCTGACCGCAAGTGTATAAGTGTTGCTGAAATCATACTGCCTTCTTGCCTATGTCATGTCTCCAACAACATGACAAGGACACTTAGGAAACCTCAAATATTAGTTACGAAGAGGAGGAATAAGTCTACTAGAAATGAAAGTCTCTTGCTATTGGAAGGACCACAAACAATTGAGTTTCAGGGAGGAGCGCTCCCCTATACATTGTCAGAGAGCATTATAACACTCTGTCCACCCTTTTGGGGGACCGTTATAACACCATCGCTTGCTTTCCTTCTCCTGGGGACTGCTACAATGCTCTAATGCCCCTTTTGAGGGAGAGCTACCTATTCTAGGAAAAAAATGGTTTGTTGAGAAGAATGAGGGAAAGATCCCCTCAATATCTGAAGGCAGTTGGATTTGAATCCTTGGTCAAGCCATGATCTTAGGGCAGATCCCTAACTAAAGGATGAAAATCCTCAACTTACCCCAAAGATATCTCAAGTGTTTGGGCCTCTCCAAACCTATTTAAATAGGCCTTCTCATGGTGAAAAGGAGGGAAAACAATATTGTGAAGCATCCAACCTATGATCTCATGAAGAAGGTGTCTTTCAGAACATCATCATTCGGTGTGTGGACTGTTTTAGAAAGGGTTCCGACGAGGAAGGCTTGACGAAGCTACTACACTCATATCTATGGTTGTAAGCATTCCTTCATTGTTGTTCTCTTTAATATAATATGCTTGGCCTGTTTATTTCAAATCTGTGTTTGATCTCACATGAATTTCTCTCTTATAGATAGATCTATTTCGAGCTAATCTCAGTAGAGTAGGAAGTGGTTGTATCTTTGTTTGTCTACAGGGCTTATCGAGGAGTTCAAGTTTGGAGCTCAACTCGGACCGTGCAGGGACAAACACCGGTAAAAGGTAATTCTTTCTCCTTCCTCCTCACACATTAGTTTATCTATATCTAAAAGGAAGTCAGTTTCCACGATAAGCGTCTTATGTCTTAAGAGTTAAGATTCTAGCTCTCAAGAGGAGATCTACCTGTCCACAGGGAGATTTTCCTTCAACAGAAATTGGCGACTCCACTGGGGACAAATCAAAACTTTTTAGTTTTGGTTTTCCTCATAGACCTTGTCTTACCCTTTATTCTCTTTAGACCTTGTTCACCTTATATGTTTGATTTCGTATATTGACTGAATCCTTATTCCATCACATTCATTTTGATTGCCAAGTTCAACTAAGTTTTTGGGTTTTTTGGACAATTTTTTGGGTTTTAGGACACCAGTGCTCCCCTGCCTTGTTAGAAAGGCACCAATGCTCCCCCTTGGTCTTAGAAAGAGCGTTATAATTCTCTGGAGCCCCTTACACTAGAGTGCCATCCTCTCTTTGCAAAAAATCCTTTCCAGAATTGTCTTTTCTGAAGACTAGTCTCTATTTTTTCACTTGTTGAGCTTCTTTGTGATTCAATGCTTCTTCCTATTGACCTTTGACATCCTTCCTTATGAGAAATAAGCACTTTGTTGTTCATATTTTGTGGCCTTCTTCTTTATTTTGAGTTTTTCTGTTGTTAAGAACTTGGAATCAATCCACTGCTTTCTTCTCTCTTATCCGACTAAGCGGGAACTCTGGTGAAGGGAATCAGGAATCTGTGAATCATCTTATTTGGTTCCTTGAGGTCATCATTCTTAAACATCTCTCTTTTGTGTGCATTGTTTGATTTTATTTTTTATCTTTTGTTTTCTCTTTGCTTCTTGTTTCAATCATAGCAAGAGGGTGTGTTGTTTGTGTGAAACCTGCTTATGCTTGTCCGAATCTCCTTGATCTGAAAGGTTAGTTGGAAGGAGAAGATTTTGCATTGAATTAATCACCATTCGCATACAAACGATAAAGATACATATTAGTGATTGGTTTTCATATTAGAAGGCATTTCTGAAATGTTTTAGCATTGCAATGGATTCGATTGAGAACCAATTGATT
This sequence comes from Picea engelmannii, assembly GCA_009831015.1. Taxonomy (NCBI): domain Eukaryota; kingdom Viridiplantae; phylum Streptophyta; class Pinopsida; order Pinales; family Pinaceae; genus Picea; species Picea engelmannii. The sequence goes on from WSFP011283116.1 coordinate 18,748, forward strand.
GAGGACATTCCATATTAGTGTTTGATAGTGAAAATGACTATTTCTCTTTCCTTTAAATAGGCGTTCATTGAAAAGAAACAATTTCTTATCATCCTTCATGCATTTTTTGGGAATTTGAGTCATCATTCCATCAGTTTCACTTTCATACACCCTTTGAGTAAAGAACAACTGAAAAATGAACGCTAATTAAAAATTATCTAGAACACTTTTGTTTTTAGGATCTTCCACCAACAGTAGACTAGGGTTAGCACTTTGGATTAGGCTATGAGTACAACTCTCCAAAGTTTTCAAAACAACATTAGCATTCTGAGCTAGGGAGAGTCAAATCCAATTGTCGTATTGGTTTTCTGGGATCCCCCTCTCACACAGGGGTTATGCATGAGGTCGCATTCAGGCAAATTAGGGATATTATCCCTCCGTGGTTCAACTGTTTGTAGTGGTCGGATCATATATTGGGGGTCACTTGAAGGCATACCCACGATTATGTGTGGAAGCCTCTCAGGTCGATTTTGGACTTGTTATCCTGCCCATACATTGCAGATTGGACTGTTGACTGTACCTACCCAGGGACTCACTGTGAATTGGTGTCTTTAGTTTCCATAATATTTAGGTACTTACACAAGGTGACGGTGAAGGGAAACATCACTGTACCTGGAATAGACATTGGTCAAACTCACTTGGGCTACTTGGAGGGTAAATCCATAATTACTGTGTGGAAGCTTGCAGCAAGGTGAAAGTCCATTAAGCAGGTCGTCATTGTAACTATTCCACCATATCCTAGCCCCTTCTCGACTTGATCACATGACATTGGATTTCATCACCAACTAGTACGATCATCGAGAGAAGTCTTGATTGCTTGGTTGATTCCTAGATTTTATTAACGTATGTTGTTTATTTTTGTTAGTTGGCACTAGATTTTCAGTGTGTTCTATTATTCTCCACGATTGATCTTGTAGATGATAAAGGTCTTCATCGATCACGTAGGATGCAAGAGATACCTCCAGAAGGCTATCAACCCTTACCTCCTAACCCTCCAGAAGACAACTACCATAGAGAGGTAGAGAAGCAATCTGACGCTGGAAGTGTTATTTCTCCTCCATTAGATAACTCAAAAGGTTCTTTGGTTGTAGTTGAAAATACCACTACATCTTTGTCGGTAACCCCTCTCGAACCACTTTTAGTTTGTTTAGACTCCCTTGGGAACATCATAGACGAAGAGGTCCCACGATTACTAGAGAGGAATTTTACTGAAACATATATGGGATCCACAGAACCAATATTTGGTAATGAGTATAGGACTCCTGTTTGTCCTAGCACCGCAGTAGATACCAATCCCACGCCTGCTCGTTCTATATGGAGGAATTCATCGGGACATGATCTCTATGAAAATTTTGAATCCTTTTGACATCCCTTTCATCCTCATGACCCTCCTAGTGAAACAGGACCATTCGGTCAAACCATGAATCACCCAGATGATCAGGTTATTAACCCTACTGTTACACCAACACAAGTCCATCCTAATGCTGGACTCATCACCTCTACTCATATCCAAGTCACTTCAACCTCTACCCCCGTTTCTACAATCTTTTACTCTATAGCTCCACATGTTCCACACGATCCTACTAGGACGTCTTCTCACCCGAGAATGCAGACCCATGTTGGCACAACACAACCGGTTAGAGGGAAACCACCATCTAACGAATCTTTCCCTCCTGGAGGACTACCTTTCCATGGTAGGCCTACCCCTCCCAGGGGACAACCCCCTTTTCATGCTCCTCCTGGAGGGAAACCTCCATTTTCCATTCATTCACCGATCGTTAATCCATCGTTGGCAGGGGAGCAACCTTCGTTTGTTTGAAACCCTTCACAGTCCTGGGGGGTATCTTCAGGAGGCACTTTCATTCAACCCCACGTTGGGGGGCACTCATCTCATGATCCACTAGGAGGGGTATCAAATCTTGTTCCTTCGAGAACATCTTATAGACAATCTTATCTGGGTGGCATCCCAAACACCACATGGAGTTCTCTAGGACACAATCTTATCCTCCTCATGGGTCTAATGTGTATCCACCTCCGGGATCTACTCCTTACCATCCTCAAGGGAAAAAATATTATCCTCATGGGAAAGCAAATCACCTGGCCTATAATGCTCAGAACCCACCGGGATATGCAAATGTTTCTCATCCACCATCGAATCCTGCTTATCCTGGCCAACAACAACCATATATAGGAGGACCTACTAGTTACAACTATCCACCTAACCCATTTTATGGTCCTACTAGTGTTCCTATGCCACACCAGTATCATCCTCAAATTAACTGATATCTACCTTTCCTTGCGACTTTGGATCTCCCAGACTTGTCTCGGTTAACTAATGATACTATTTTTCATTCATCAGTTTGGCCAGTCATTCCATCTAAACTTCCTTCTGATATTCCAAAATTTGACGGAAAATCTGGCGAAGATCCAAACAACCATGTGATGACTTTCCATTTGTGGTGTTCAACAAACTCCCTCATGGATGATTCTGTACGTTTGCGTCTTTTCCAACAAACACTTACAGGATGAGCAACAAAGTGGTATATTGAACTACCACATGCTTCTTTTCATGATTTCAATTCCCTTGCCATGTCTTTCCTCACACACTTTCAACTGCCTATTCTCTATGAGATGGGTACTGAACTCTTGACCTCCCTTCATCAAACTGACTCTGTGCATATCTCTAACCATATTCATGAGTGGAGGCGACGACAAAGGATGATCAAGGTAGTCATTCCTGACATAATATTGGTGTAATGGTTTACTAAATCACTGTTACCCCCAATCACTCACGATGTCGCTATGGGTGGTGTGGTCACTGAGGAACAAGCCATCACTCGAGCTCAATATTTAGATTTGTTTTATTCCCAATCTGGTACTTTGTATGATTTTCTTTTGAATGTTTCTCAAGCTAATACCGATCTATCTAAACCATCATCCTCATCTCATGCGGATGGTGTTATCGGTTCCATCAAAATTCAATCTACTTCCCAATCACTCACACTCTCCTCTACCTCCCCCGAAACTCATATCTTTGAGGTGAATGCAATTCAATTTTCCCCTTCACAACAATCCAGAGGTAAGAAGAATACAAAGAATAAATCAAAAAATAACAATGAACAACCAAAAAATCAAACCCCTGCTACCGAAAAGAAAACACAATGGAAACTAAAATTCCCATGTATCATTTGTGGTGATGATCACTACACTCGAGACGATCCACTTCACAATGAAGTGGCCAAAATTTTCCAAGGAAAGTCACAACCTGTTGTTCTTACTTAGTCTTTTCCACAGTAGCAATCCATGGTTGTTGAAGCCCCCTCTCCTGGGGGTAGTTCAAGCCATCCTAATGATGAAGCCTCATCGAGTGCACATATTTATATGTTTAATGGGATTAAGTTGACCACTTTCTCTAAGACATATGACACACCAGGTAACCCTGACAAAGGAAAAGACATTAACGGTACCAGTACTTTACCAGATCTATCATCGTCCTCTGTTAGTCTTCCATCGGTTAATCCTCCATCTAGACCACTTCAGATTGAGAAACCCACATTCGACTCTATATTACACCTGTAAATTCTAACCTTGTACAATATCTACTGCAAACTGATATTTAGAAAAGAACAGAAAAGATACAATGGCAAATACAAAAATTACACAGAGATTTTTCACTTGGAAACCCAAACCGGGAAAACCAGCATATATTATATTCATACATTGTTTTACATTGTTTACAATACAATATACATATAGGATCCATTGGCATCCAAAACCCTAACCCAATGACCTGGATTAGTCCAAAACCCTAATTCCTTAACCGAAAATAGAAAACCATCGAAAAAAAACTATGTGTCAAAAAACCACCTAATATCATGTGGTCCCGGAAATATGTCGTCCTAGAAATATGTCGGCTCGGAAATATGTCAGCCAAGATCGAGGCTTTCAAAGAAGAGCAACCCAAACTAGAGTGACTTGGGATGGGTCACAGGTGAGTGTTGGGGGCCTATTGGCCCTTGACCAAGTTTTGAGGATCCTTGGTCATGTTTGACCTAATTTTGGGACTTCGATAGGTTGTCAAAGGCGAAGCGCAAGTCAAAGTGGATATCACGGGATCTCGGCCCCTTTTTAGGGATTTTTGGGTTTTGAGCTTATGTAACGGGTATGGGGATTTTGGCCCATGGGTTTACCCATGTTTAGGCCCGATTTTGTAATGTATAAATAGATTTCTAGGCGATGTAAGAAGGGGGACATCTATGGGACATCTATGTGATGTTAGGTGTTAAGTGCAAGTGGTAATTGTAATTGCTTTGTGCATATTGTGTAAGACTTGAAGAGCTAAGTGCAAGTGATCATAAGATAATGTGGAAGGATTTGTGTTGTAACTCAGGGAAGGAGGATCTAGCGATGTGCACAGATCTCCTGTCCTCCATGGAGTAAGATCTCAAGGCTCTGTGCATGTAGAATATTGACAGAAGACAATAAAGAGAAGAATAATTGGTGGACGTAGCCCTAGGGAGGGGGTGAACCACGTATATCTTGTGTTGTGGTTGCTTTGTGCGTTTTGGGTGTTCTCTTGTTTATGTGATTAAATTCTTAGTGTGTTGATGTATGTTAGATGAATATGATATGATAGCTTAGTGTTGAATAATGTGAATGAATGTTAGATTTGACCTATGTTGATGTGCTTAGTGCTTGATTATATTGGATTTGTGTGAATACTGCATCATTCTGTTATTAGGTTTTATCTGTGCTATAAGCTAAAGGTGAATATTGATGAACTGTAACTGCTAAGTGCTTTGTTAAAGTGTTACAATCACAGATCTGTGTCCTAGCTAAGGTTGCAAACATCAGAGTCTTGCAACCACCCTTTCCTCTACCTCGGGTGAGACTTCATCTTCTTCATAGGTGTTACCGAAAGGTATGGTAGTTAGGGTTTTTTTGGTGTGATGTTGTAGCGTTGAACCCTGGGTATGCCCCCGTGCCAATAGTACTAATCTTTTTCATCTAGGCTCATGAGGCTCAAAACATAAAGGTTGCACACTAACCAGTGCGCATGGAACTTTTGGGATGTGTTCACTCTCCTTTCAATGTGCCACCCTCGCACCCTTACACAGGTGCACATTACAACATAATGTATATACAAAAGGCTCTATAGCCTTCAAAACCTATGCACTAAGTTAGTGTACATTGAATCTTGGAATGTGTGCCAACTTGGAAAACTCTTCCTTTAGTGTGCCATCCTTTCGCATTTACATTTGTGTGCACTGCATATGTTAAGTTTTTTCACTTTCAATGTTTCATTCATGTGTACTTACACAGGTGCACACCAAGTACATTAGACTTCACGCTCTATCATTTTAAAACTATGCGCACTCCTTTGGAATGAGATTCGCATGCACTAACTTACTGCATGTAGAACCAAACTAAAGTTCTTATACTATCAACTCACCAACTTATATGCAAATGACAATTACATTCATATGTACACTTGGGATTCAACCTAGGGGTATTACATCAAATATGTTGGAAATATTATTTTGCAAGCAACATTAAAAGTTAGACACCCATATGTATCATTGAAAGAACAGACCAATAATATCCATAAACATTCCCAAATAAATGAAAGTAATAATGGCTATAGAAACACAATAAAATATTTATATTAAAATAATAATCATAGAATCTTATAATGATAGCTATCAATATTCCAACTCGTTGCATACACCCATACATTTTTTTGTTATTATTAATGGAAAATTCTCGGATTTGCATGTGTGCAACAAACATGTGAGTTATGTTTTTGACTTATGTGAACCTAAAACGATTAATGATCTAGCTGGAGAATATTCCATAAAAACAAAAGGATTAGTCAAATATGCTCAACATTTGATAGAAAAGATCCTTAACGTTAGAGACTCACACATAGAAATCATCCTTTATCAAACTATAAATTAGATTTTCCTTATGCAAACCCAAGAAAGAATTTTCTTATCCTCAATGAAATAACTCTTCTTTTATTTCATAGACTTTCTAAGTTATTTACAAGAAAAGAGACAAAAAATCTAATGCAGGAAAACAAACCCTAATACATGAAATAAAATGCATAAGCAGGAACATAAACCATTTCTCTCTCAATATAAATGAATCTATAGTAAAAATGATAAAGTTGATGGAAACTTAAAATCTAAGCATACTGAAAACAATGAGTTTGGTTATGAAAGATAAAGAGAAGTTGCTCTTCACTTTTGGTCTACTTAGATGTTACTTAGGGTAATCAGTCACACTAGGTTAGGCTAGGAATTCAAATCTCTAATTGTTATATGTCTTCCTCAAAACAATGATTGATAGGGTTCATTTACCAGTAACATGATCAAACATGTTGAGACAAGGCTAAGTCTGAGGGGACTTCTAAAGATGGACTATAAAATTAAATATGCATATGATCACTCTTTCTTGTCTTCCGGTGTTGCTACACTGCCAAAACAAATCCATAGCCTATGTTGTAGTCACCCCGACATCATAGGCCTTTCTCTGCTTCCAATGAGCATCCATATCCCTAGTTGAGATACCTTCATTTCCCAATAAAATTTCCTTTCACCATCTCAATTTTTTTTCATTTTATTTTTACTTATATTATAAGCACTTTGATATGGGGTCAATTGATATGTTTTAAAACACAAATGGATGATGTATGTTAGTGAATATGAGTTGGATATGCCCATGTAATAAAGTATACCCATTTAAATATGTCCATCCCCACATCTTTAACACTATCTCTCTACATAGACAGATTATTCTTTAATGTTATGTGTAAATATGGAACCTTGAGTAAGTTAAGATGAGCAGTTTCAAAATTTGACAAACCAGCCAGCTCCTAGGACATGATTACAAAAATAACAAGCCTTTCAACCTAATCACTATGAAAAGTAATATTTTGAAGATGTTATCCAATCTCATCATCACAACATACTAGGGATAAAGTCACCAATCAGGGATATCATTTCCACTAAGATTGTTGTAATGATTGAGACAAAAAAAATATATTTTATCCCTCATTATATTTTATTTTATTTAAAGTCCTAACTATGTTTATTTAAATTAAATTAAAAAAACCCTAAAGTATATATAATCAACAACTACATTATTTCTTTGCAAAAAAAAAATTAATGTACATATATTGCTACCCTAACTATTAAAAGTAGCCAAGTTAGGTAAAATCAGATTTCCAATGTAACCAATAAATCATTTTTTTCACAAAAAGAAAAATTTGAAGGTCTTTGGTCAAAAACAAAATAATCAACTTGCATAATGATGACCAAACCTGCAAAAAAAATATTATACTTACAAGCCACACACAATGCATTTAAATGTATGTAAGCAATTGATGTTTATGATGTAATGGACTCCAACCAAGCTCCAATTGGATCTTCAAATATGTTTCTATGAAGCTCTTGGTTCACTAGGGTAGATATGGGTATATTCTCTTTCAACAAATAAAGTGGCAATCTCGTTGCTGCTATACATCTCCCTTGTTCATCAGTGACTCTATTGACATCTTCCTCATCTCCCTTATGTAACCATTATCTTGTAAACATTGAGTTATACTCTCCTTATCATATTACTTTGTTATAGTAATGAGAAAGGATTAGTATAATACCAACACTACTAAGTTGCACATCACATATCAAAGAATTTAAACGTTCATTAGTTTTATAATCATGAAGATAAGACAAGGGTAAATCAACATCATAAAACGTAGTATCATGTACCAACTCTCTTGATTGTTCATCAATAATCATACATTCATTTTATCATTCAAAAGCTTGAGTTACTTGTTGATTATAAACTTGTTCTTCATATGGATTTTCATTACTGACATAGGTAGGTTCATTGCTGGAATTTCCTGTGAATGATAAAAGAGAAATATAGTTTTCATGTTCAACATAATAATCATCAGCATCATACCTAGGTTGATTGTCCAAAATTTTTGAAGGTGTTGCTTGAGAAGTTTTTTTTTCTTCAATGCTTGCATAAAGTAAACAAGTTTGTATGTGATGTTTATCTTGGTTGTTAACTTTTTGAACAAAAAATTATAGACAATAATTATGATCAAAAGGATTTTCAAATGAATATAAATTTAAATCTTCTTCAATTGAAACTGTATTGGGGTGAGCTTTGAAAGTTACTATCACCATATTCATCATCATAAATAGTTGAGCTTCTATAAACCTTTGTAAATGATAATGAAAAATTTGTCCCTTCTTCATCAATAGCTAGATCTTGAAAAATATTTGGGCTAGCAATTTTGTCAACAAAAATAGATGGATGAAATACATCCTTACAAGACCCGACATCTGAATATTCATATTCATCATACATAGGTTTAACATTTATAAGTTCAGAAATATGCCTCTTTTCATAATCATTATTAAAAGGTTCTTGTTTATGTTCTTCTTCAATTATTTCTTGAACAACAACATTATGTAAATGTTCTTTAGGTTCCTTTTCAACACTTAAGCATTCATGTAAATTCAGAGAGATAATGTCTATAGAATTAAATTCTTGATGCATATCTTAAAATTGATTTTCAAAAATATAACTTCTTTTTAACTTTATAAGCAAAATCATTTGTTAAAGGCTCATTGTGCAAATCTTGAAATTCATCATAAATAGGTTTTCTAATGAAAGGTTCACTCTCAATCTATTGAATTGTTGATAAGTATTATTATTCATTAACTAACTTAGTATGATTCTTTTTCATTTCTTGAACTAACCTTTGAATATGATATGTTTCAACAAAAAAAAATCATTAATTTGTTGACACTCATTATCAAACATCTGACCTAAGTTTTGATCTTCACATTCATCACAAACCGAAATGTCATTTTGTAATGCTAATTCATCAATAGTCATACCTTCATGTAAGATTTCATGAATTTTATTTTCTACTCTTTGGTCATATATCTTTTTATCATCACAAAGAGAATAAATAAATGCACCTTCACTATCAAATATATCAATATTTATTGAATTTTGAAAAAGTTTAGGGATATAATTTATTATAGCAGAATGAATTTTAGTATCCATATCCTCATGTGAGTTTCTTGAAACTTCTGAAGATATTTGCATTTGTTCATCATTTGCATCTAAAACTTCTAAAGATTCTTCAGTTTGTGTTTGGGAATCAAAGTTTTGCTTAAGATCATAAATAAAATGTTCTACAAAGCTCTGTTTATCTACTATACCAAAGACTTTATAGTAATTAAAATAGTGAGAAAAAGTACCAGACAAATCAATATTTTCCTCTTAAAAATATCAACATATTTTGTATCAATAAAATATTTAAGAAATATTTGAAACTCTTTATCAATCTTAGGAAAAGGGGAAACAGTATCTTGATTGTAGTTTTGATTTTGGTCATTAGGAACATGAAAATAAAGTGCATCTTGTAAAGAATGTCGATAACTACTTTCTTGCTTAAATTCATTATCAATAGATTATTTATGTTCTTCACTAAGATAGGAGTTATGTTCTATTTCATATTCTTGATTACAACAATGTTTAAAAAGAAGCTCGGCTAGATATATTAACCTACAATTATAATGAAAGCATGCATGGAAATCTTTTAAAGAATAAATACTAGCAGGAAAAAGACCTCTAAACCATTTTCAAGTATCTCTTTCCAAATACATCATGAAAAGCTTCATTAGTATATCTGCATGAACAATACCTAACATATTCATACAATCATGAATATCTTATAAGTGTTTTCTAGGGATATCATCATCATATTATCGAAATCAAGGAAGACATTTACCCCATATCTTAATATCAAGAATATCATTAGGAAAACCATGTATAGTAGAAAAATCAAAAGGAGCATACCTCGCAAATACTATGCAAGTAGTTGAGTTTGTCATTGAAAATTTGTGGAGTTTCCAAAAGCATGGAGTCGCCGGGTGAAAATTTAAATTGACAAAACTTTTTTAAATAACCACTCGCCTGATGTTATGTTCATGTTCACCACCAAGATTCAAAACTTGGCTTTTGTAATTAAGGGAAAATAAACTTTTTTAACTTTGATCCCCGACAATGGCACAAAGAATGTTGTTACTCAATAGTTTTTTAGGGTAGGGAACAACGCTAAGTCACTCTATGAGGATTAGATAAATCCTCCCATCAAACCCTAATATTAATATAATAAATTGTTTCTGAAATATTTGTGCAAGTTGTTCAAGGAATCAAGAAGCTAGATAAACCCTGGCTCAACACGTTATACATTCATCAAGTTCCTGGTGATATTTTGTATAGAAACAAACACCCATCAACAAACTATACAAAACATTGCGTGTGTCAATCACTGGAGTTCCCACCATCAATAATTACAAATCAACGATTATTTTTCCAGTATGCCCAACAGAAGAGAGACATTATGGGTGTTATATGAGTCATAATCCTTGAAGTGTACTTCCCTAGGAATTCATTTCTTTGTCTCTACAAAACAACACAAGTAAAAAACAAATATAATTTCTTTGCAAATATGTAGGTTTCGTTATATTTTCGTAACATTACTTAATATCACATCATTACTCTCTCTATATATAAATGCTACAGACACATACATAAACACACACACACACACACACACACACATATATTATCATTGAAATAAATTACTATATTATACATATAATAATAAATTTATAAGTGTATAATAGCTATATATTTATAATACAATATATATTAATATTTATATCTATGTATTTAATAGTTAAGTATAATATATATAGAGTTTTGGCCCTTAACCAAGTTTTGAGGATCCTTGGTCATGTTTGACATATTTTTGGGACTTCGACAGGCTGTCAAAGGCAGAGCGCAAGACGAAGCGCAGATCGTGGGATCTCGGCCCCTTTTTAGGGCCTTTTTGGGTCTTGGGCTTATGTAATGGGTATGGATATGTCGGCCCATGGGTTTACCCATGCTTACGCCTATTTTGTAATATTTAAATAGAAGTCTAGGCGATGTAAGAAGTAGTGAATAATGACTAGTAGTGACTAGTCTATTGCAAGTGTGCTAAGTGTTGAGTGTTAATTGCTTTGTGCATATTGTGTGAGGCTTGCAAAGCTAAGTGCAAGTGATTGTAAGAGACTGTGGAAGGATTTGTGCTATAACTCAAGGAAGGAGGATCTAGCAAGGTGTGCAGATCTCCTGTCCTCTACATAGTTGATCTTGAGGCTTTGTGCATGAAAGAAGATTGAAAGAAGCTAATAAAGAAGAGAAAGAGTTGGTGGATGTAGCCCCGGGGTGGGGGTGAACCACGTATATCCTGTGTTGTTAATGATTTGTGATTTTGGTTGTTCTTTTTTTTATGTGATTCAATGTTTAGTGGGATGTTAGATGATAGATGAATCTGATATGATAGCTTAGTGTTGAATAATGTGAATGAATGCTAGATCTGATATCTATTTGTATGCTTAGTGCTTGAATCTATCAGATCTATGTGAATATTTCGTTGGTATGTTGTGATCCGAATTTTATGAGCAGAACGAAATGACTACAGATTATTAATAGGTGCTTAACACAAAATAACAGAGATACAGTAAAAATGGTTTTCTATTCAATAAGGAAATAATTTGAAACTGTAAAATGCAGTAGAAACATGCTCGCTGGAATGGTGGCGGCTTATCTCTGAGAAGAGATGTGAAAACGGTGCTCATTCGCAAGAAGATGATTAAAATGACGCTCTGAAGGCATTTTTTACAATAAACAAGAATGCCAAAAACCCTAGACATCCAAAAACATAACCCTAGGAGATGAAGCGCCAAAATTCATGTGGGCCCCGTTGGGGTAAGTTAGTACATCAACTTCCCAGGGTCGTAACTTTTGCATACGATCTTCATTTTAGGAGTATGATAGCCCACTGGAAAGGTATCATAGAGGAGATTCATTTTGGGGGCTCAATTAGGCCTTCGACTATTATTGAGAAGCGTGATCCTGAAAAACCTTCATTTAGGCCCTCTAAATGGCCTTGGAAGTTAAAACTACTAAAAATAGTAAATTGCCAAAATTGTCAGAAAACTGTTTTGAGCTAGCTGGAAAAGGTGGGTGGCCACCGATATCCACCTAGATCATGTTGTTAGGTTTTAGTTGCACTGTGAATTAAAGTTGAATATTAACAAACTGTAATAACTAAGTGCTATGTTAAGGTGTTACAATCACAGATCTATGTCCCAGCTAAGGTTGCAGACACTAGAGTCCTGCAACAACCCCTTCTTCTACCTTGGGTGAGACTTCATCTGCTTCGCAGGTGTTGCTGAAAGGGTCGATAGTTAGAGTTTTGTTGGTGCATTGTTGTAGCATTAAACCCTGGGTCTGCCCTTGTGCCAACAAATGGTTCTGTTTCCGAGACCTGAAACTGTGATTGTTGGGAACTGAGGAAGAAGAAGCTCTGTGCGAAGATCTGACCTAAAAATGTGATTGTTGGGAACTGAGGAAAATAAATAAATCTCTATGCGTAGATCTGTTTCTTGACTTGTGAAGCTCTTTGCTAAGGAAGGAGGAAGATCTGAAGAAAAGAGGTAAGATCTGAACTCTTTGTGCTCTGATAGAGGTAAGAATAGTGAAAAGTTTTAGATATGGAAGCTTTGTGCTCTGTCGAAAGTAAGATAAGTGGAAATGTTTATTTCAAGAATATGGATCTACGTATGTTTGATAAATTTTGTCCTAGCCTAAAAACTGGGGTGCAGCTAGAAGAAAGAATATTTGATATGAGTAGATCTGATAAGAATAGTGAAAGATATGTTATTCCTATGCATAAAAATAATGTTTGGACTAATAAATGGATGCAGGATCCTAGAAAAAAAAATTTGCAGGTTAGCTACCATGATCCTAGTGCGCAATATAGGAAAGGATGGGGATCTTTTAAGAGAAAGAGAGGATTAACTCTTTATTACAGTTGTAGAAGACTGAGACATCTTGCTAAGGAATGCCCTGGTAGAAGACCCAATTGTATTTGTTGTAAATCTATGGATCATGAAGTTTTGGATTTCCCTAGAATGATTGCTAAATTTGAAAGAATGAATATGAGACAAGAAGACCATGATAAAGGTCAAGACACTAAGACCGTGGAAGAACCCCAAAAAGAATGAGAAACAATATTGCTACAAATAAAAGAAACCTTGAATGGCCACCGAAATATCAACTTATTAGAGATATTCAAAGAAAAAGAGTACATAGAAGCAAGAATAAGAGACTTTTACATTGATTGTGTTCTAGATGAAGAAACGCAGGTGAATATAATGACAAAAAGAACTTGGGAAATTTTAGGAAAGCCTACTATGAATCCTTCATTAGGGGGAATAGGATTATTTAGAGGAAAATTGATAACCCTATGTGGAAGACTTACCCAGATATCTATTAGTGCTCATGGAACTTCGACAAAAGAAGATTTTGAGGTTGTTAAATTTATTGATAACAACGCTCAATTTGCTATATTACTAGGAAAACCTTGGATTAAAAAGGATCTGGCCAGAAGGAAAGAAGAAGAATTATTAGAGCAGAAGAAGCAAGAATTAAAAGATTTCATGACTAGGAGGATCACACACTTGATTGAAGAACAAGAGAATAGATCGAAGCTATTTATAACCAGAAACTTGGATGTCGAAGTTGAAAGAACACAAGAAGACTCACAGAAGACTGAAGCACCTACCCCTAATAGAGAAGAAGTAATGCCCCTAAATCCTAGGAAATAATCTCAACAGTGCGAAGTTACTATGCCAAGAGGAGATAAGAATTATAATGGAAAGAGGAATACAGAAACAAATCTCACTGGAAAGAAGGCTAGAAAACTAAGTAAGAAGAGATCAAGGATCGAAAATTTACAGAAGGTTCCAGAGGAAACTTCGCAGAAGGAAAATTTGCAAAACTGGAACTTCGTTGGGATAGCAGAACAACACCACATGGAACTTCGCCATGCCAAAGAAATATAGCCATTGGAAACAGTATAACCGTTAGACTGACGCTTCAAATGGGTAGAACGACATTTTTGGTCAGAAGGCTCGCCGTTAGACCGTTGGGACTGTGCCGTAACAAACAGAACTGAATTAATGAAGGCTTCTCGCCCATTGGAGAGATTTGTTGCCTAGTTATCTACTTATTCCATCGAGCCTTGCACCGAGAACACTTTTTCCAAACATGATTATCTGAGCCTGCAGATTAGTTGATTTCGTGCAGTAATCATCGAGCCATCACCATCTGTCCCGTTGCATTGAGTAGCTACTTTTCAAACCCGAGATATTCAACCTCGAGCGTGTATGTCCGAAGAACTTAGCGTAGTCAAAGAGTCTATGAAGGAGGTACCGATCGACCTCATGACTGAAAGAGTGATGTCTATGCCTATGGGTGTACAAGCATCATCAATGAGAGGAGTACAAGCCTCTTCGTAGACTGCTCACGGATTCGGACCATCCCGAGTCGTCACAAAAAAGAGAACCAATAACAGAGATGACATAGAAAATGTGAAGCTAATCCCAACCATATTACTCGATTACATCCCACCTCTGGCAGGAACAGTGAGTCGTGATAGTGTGGCAAGGGATTTTGATTACACCATGGTTATTGTGTACCTCCCGAAGGGGATACGCGCAGTTAGAGAGCAGCAGGAAAATATTACAATGCTGAAGTTCAGCGAATTCAACCTAGGATACTACAAGAACCATAGTATGCTCACCCCATATAAATACTTGACTAGGAAAAAGGGGAAGAACTCAAAAATAATCCCCCAGTCGTGGACGATGAACCTCACACAGTCCACCCTGTTGATTGTAATGAAAATCCCACACTTTGGAAGGCACTAGGAGTTTAACGCATGTGTTAAGCTCCTGCTCTCATGTTACCATGGCGACTACTTATGGCTAGAATAACATATCATAGTTGATCCGACGTTGATCCATAGGATCACCGGATTAAGTATGCAAGGACCCAACTCACAGGACTTCTATCCGGGGAAAGCCATAGATTGCACAATAGCACAGAAGATCAAGGATACCTATGGCGATGTTGAGAATGGGACGTGAGGCTACAAGGTAGCTTCCATCCAGAATGGCGCAATGCACCTAACATGCCAATTAATTGCAGGAAATCTAGTAAGGAAGAACAGACCCACGTAGGTCACAGGGTTTGTCGTTGACCTCACGGGGAAATGCGTGGAAGACCTACAGATGAATTGGGAAAAGTAACTAGTTAATCAACTGGACTTAGACTTCCACGAAGCACAGGATCATGGCTACGAGTTCCACTTTAGCTAGCTCCTGATCCTCATCACGTTTATTGCTTGGGAGATGCCATAAGGTGCGAATTTCCTAGACATTGATTCACTCGAACTGCTTGCTGCGAAGTTCACCATGCTCTGGTACTCGATCGATATGGGAAAATAGTGGCAGTCGAACGTAGTCTTTCACACATATTATCTCCAACGAAAGAGGGCTATTGAATTTGAACCTCGCATGATGCCAAACACCCTACAACAGTTTTGAACCATCATGAAGTTTCACGTAGATCAGCACTTCATCTATATCACTATGCGAGAAGATGAGCATAAGGAGGAGATTCATTCGTACTACAAGCTCATAGAAGAGGACCTCGAGGAGATAAATAAGGACTGGTCAGTAGACCTCCTTATCCCCATTGATCCTGTAGAGATGTCTGACCTCAAAATTGACAGCTCGGAGGCCACTCACAAAGAACATGACACACCCGGAACTAGCAGAAGGAAGAACACCGCAAAAGTCCAAGACTTAAGCAGCGCATCAGAAAAAACTTCTTTAGTATCACCTGACCGAGGGGGTGATGATGAAGTAGAAGAGATAAATGGAAAATAATATGAGTAGAATCAAGGTGAAGTAACACCGCCTATATATGAGGATGATCCCTTGAAGAAGAGGAAGGTTTCTTCCCCAAAATAAATCCAGAGCCACCTTAACCAAGATGCAGACTGTTCTCACTATCGATAACTTTGACTTCATCGTCATAGATGTAAATGATGCCTCTCAGGAAATCTTGCAGAAACATGAAGCCAAGTAGGAGGAGATGTACGACATAATTGAGGTCGATCTTTGAGGGGTAAAATAGGCTCTTCAGTCCAGTCGCGCAGTGTCCACTGCACCCCTGCCATCAAAAGAACCAGAGTTGGGAGATGAGCCAGCCCAACTCTGTCGACTAGCTGATGCGACTGAAGCTCACCTTCATCATGCACGAGAAGAAACAGAACAAGCCACCCAGGCCTTGAAGAAAGTGCAATAAGTAGTCATAGAACAACGTTGAGTTGTGAAGTAGGAGAAGGTTTCTCTCTAGAAAACGTTTGAAGAGGATAAAGCACAGATTCAGCAAGAAAAAGAACAGTTTCTCGCAGAACAACTCGAAGTGAAAGAAGCAGTCAACAGAGCACTTCGCTCTGTCACAGGATTAGAGCCAAAGGTAGAATACCAAGTCGAGCATCAAGTAGAATAGCTTGCATAATCTATCCAGCATCTACAACAAATAATAGCAGACTTAGAGCTCCATACAGCGCCCGACACCCCGCAGGATGTGAGGGATCAAAGAGATGAAATTGCTCAAAGAACAGTTGAGAGAATAAAGGCCCTTGCCATGGAATGTAAACAAATAAGTGATCTTAATGCCCAGAATTATGAACGACTCATTAAGAATCCATAACTGAAGGCACTAGATTCACAGCTCCAGGAGGTGAAGCAGCAAGAAGAAACAATATAGGCGCAGTTGATGCCCCTATCAGTTGTTGAAAGAATGAAGTGATCCCAAGAGAAGCACACTTCTCAACAACAGGTCCACACCATTCAGAGCAGATTCATGGAAGTGACTCAGAGGCTCCAGCCTATATAGGATGAGGCTTTCCAAATTTTCTCAGAGATTGAAGGTCGAGGAGAAGAACTAGAGAAAGTCATCACTGTGGCTGAAAAACACTTAGAGGGACCTATCAATGAAGTTGTTATCCAAGAGTTCCCTGAGGAGGAGGTCTTGGCACGACAACAAGTCGAAGCAACTTGAGCCAAGATCGAGGCTTTTGAGGCAGAATTACCCAGATCAGAGTGACTCGGGATGAGTCACAGGTGAGTGTTGGGGACCTGTTGGCCCTTGACCAAGTTTTGAGGATCCTTGGTCACATTTGACCTATTTTTGGGACTTCGACAGGTTGTCGAAGGTGGAGTGCAAGACGAAGTGGAGATCATGGGATCTCGGCCCCTTTTTAGGGCCTTTTTGGGTCTTGGGCTTATGTAATGGGTATGGGGTTGTTGGCCCATGGGTTTACCCATGCTTAGGCCTATTTTGTAATGTATACATATAAGTCTAGGTGATGTAAGAAGTAGTGAATAGTGACTAGTAGTGACTAGTCTGTTGCAAGTGTGTTAAGTGTTGAGTGATAATTGCTTTGTGAATACTGTGTGAGGCTTGCAAAGCTAAGTGCAAGTGATTGTAAGATATTGTGAAAGGCTTTGTGCTATAACTCAAGGAATGAGGATCTAGAAAAGTGCACAGATCTCCTGTCCTCTACAGAGTTGATCTTGAGGCTTTGTGCATGTAAGAAGATTGAAAGAAGCTAATAAAGAAGACGAAGAGTTGGTGGATGTAGCCCCAGGGTGGGGGTGAACCACATATATCCTGTGTTGTGAATGCTTTGTGATTTGTGTTTCTCTTTTGTTTATGTGATTCAATGTTTAGTGAGATGTTAGATGATAGATCAGTGTTGAATAATGTTAATGAATGATAGATCTGATCTATATTTGTATGCTTAGTGCTTGAATCTATCGGATCTGTGTGAATACTGCACCGGTCTATTGTTAGGGTTTAGTTGTGCTGTGAACTAAAGTTGAATATTAACGAAATGTAATAACTAAGTTCTTTGTTAAGGTGTTACAATCTATGTCCAAGCTAAGGTTGCAGACACTGGATTATTGCAACCACCCCTGCTTCTACCTCGAGTGATATTTCATCTTCTTCGCGGGTGTTTCCGAAAGGGCCGATAGTTAGGGTTTTGTTGGTGTGTTGTTGTAGCATTGAACCCTGGGTCTACCCTTTTTCCAACATAGAGTAATAAAATGTATATTAAGAGATAATTTCAGTTATGCATACTGATAACGTCATTAAGCCCATGTTGATTTTGGACAAAAGGTCATTAGAGAAACCAATAATATAAGTTTGATTAAAATTTAAGCCAAAATTAAAATATAATTGATGAATAGAAAAACCCTTTAACATATTTCAATTTGACTAGGTATTAGGTATTGTCTTGGCTCAATAGGGCTTGGTAGATGTCAACTAGAAGGCTTAGTTTCATGACCAAAAAATGCTAGACTTTGTGACATATGACTTGATGATGACCATAAATAACTTAGACATGGATAAAATGTAGACAACTTTAGCATAATAATTATAGGCCAAGGTAAATTGAGTTAGGAATTGCAAATGTCTCTAATGTAATGAAGGTTTTGGATTTAACTTAATACACATGTATTTCTCTAAATCAGTTTTGTAGATACGTTCCATCTCCAACTTTCATATAATCAATTTTTTGAAACTAAAGATTGCCTTAAGATAATTGAAATAGAAGCCAAATGTCAAGGATTAGCAGAAAATTTGAAAATTTTAAAGGGACATTTTAAGCTACAACATAGTGGTTGGCCAAAGACCATCCTCCTTTATTATATATACAATATGAAATTGAAATTAGAACAAATAATTCTTGGGAATATCCCATGGGTGTGACGGAGGGAGATAACACAAAAATAGAGCCAAAGAATATGGAATATCCCAACTCCATTGCATGCTCTGAGAATGCTAATGGGTATGATGTGGACACACAACAACTAAAAAGTGAAAGGGGGCATCCTAAACTCAGACCACAACTCATATAAACATTGACTCCTTGTCTGAATGAGATCCCTCACCTCCACCATGGCCAACCCCGATTGTAGAAGAAGCCACCTTTCTCGCATCTTCGTCCAAACCCCATTCTAGGTCCAGTAAACACCGACGTACAACATACCACAAGAAAACCAAGGAGGTTTCACCCACTCAAATATGACAGGTTTCAAAATTAATGAAATATATTTATGGGCAGTTGGCCAGACAACAAGCCTCCCACACTGAAATGATCAAGAAGATGCATATTTTGGGCCAACATTTTTCTCTGCCTTCCCTACCAGAATCCCCCTCTTTATCTAATCCAACCATTGAGGATATGGGATCCATTCCTCGTCGAGTGCTCAGTGTCGTTCCGCTCGGGTTCATCCCTTCAGTCTTATCCATAAATGAATTGGATTTCTCGCAGGACCCTATAACAAAAATACAAAGCTTTATCACTACCATGGTCCACAAGCTCAGAGAATGCCAACAATTCATCAACCGAGAGAAAGAACAACTATGCCTCCACTATGAGTAATAAATTTTCTATCATGAGGCCACGTGATCCCAATTAAAACAGGAATCCCATGTGCTCCAGGAAGTTAAAGAGGCTCGAATTTTTTTATGACTTACACATTGTTGAAGTGGATGCACATGTAGAAACTTAGGGCCAATATGTAGACATTATCAATGACCACATCAGAATGGTCATTTCTCTTAACGAATCTTATTCCCAGGTTTCCCAACATGAACATGTACAACCATACCTTCCAGCCCTACATAAAATGAAAGAGGTCATCGAGCATGTTTAAGTTCTGCAGTCCCATAATCTTGAACTTTGAGCATGACTAAAACAATTAATGTTGAAGGAGACCACACTCCAGAGGTAGATATATGAGGCCTCAATAACCATTCAGGAGGTTCAAAACTGTGCCCAAGTTTTCATCGCACTGGTCACTCAAAAATTCAACTTGTGGGATCATTTACAAATCCCTCTCAAGCTCAATGCTTTCTATGATAAGACTTGTGCAGTAGAGGCTGAGGTTGTGAAATATAAATGAGATGTGAGTTCTTTACCTTCCAGGGAGAGAACCTCTACAATACTTTCCATTACAGGAAGAGCGAAGGAGGTCATTGCAACTTGATCTTAGAAACAAACTATGTTGATCCCTTTGATGGCCAATAAGGCCTTGGTCTAGTATAGTCATCTCTCTGACGTACAAGTTGTTTTCGGCCCTCTCATCAAGAAACTCAACATAACAGACCTGACAATCTATCAGGTCACAACCATGGAAGTCGAGGAAGATATTTAGCTTACGTAAGATCTCTAGGGCCATTTGAATGATCATGAACACCAATATAAGGACTTCATCGAGGAATTCAAAAGCATTGTGCTATCCGTTGCAGTGGTAATTCTCTAAAGCTATTGGCTCAAGGATGAGCCAATTAATATTGGTGGGAGCATGTTGGCACCCAACATTTTGGGTTCATTTTACATGCATTCACAAACAAAGTTTTGCATGCTCATTCCAAAGTTTTTCACACACCTAAGGTAATTCCTGAAGAATGACAAGAAGTGTGTGTCGAACCAAGTTTTGATAGTGTTTGGTAGGCCTAAACTAATATCAAATGCATGTCGTTCCTAGTTTTTATGTGCACCGGAAATCAAGAAGACACATGTCGAAATAAAGAAAGGAATCATTGGGAAATCCTCTTGCATTATTATTTCTAGCAGCACAAGGGATCATGGAGCTAAACAAATATGAGCTCGTAGGGTAGTTAAGATTTCCCTGATTCCTAAAGGCTACATGGACTGCAAACAAGTTCCAGAAGCATGTGAGGCAGTTTTTTCAGTCAAAGAAGTGGAGCAGAGTAAAAAGAGACAGAGCTACCGAGTAGATAAAGATATAAAAGGAAGCAACAATATTAGAAATGATACTAGCTAGATGTTTAGAGGATATCCATTGGGTCCTTGTTATCGATCTCACTCTGAACCTATTGTAATATTGTAATTATTTTGAATATATTCTTGATTCTACTATAAGTCTAAAGTTTTGAGAGAATGGACATTGTGCAGTGTGTTGTGTTTATGAGGATTTTTATAAATAAAGATACAAAGTTTTGTGGATGTCATATATATTCTTCTTAATGTATGTCTATTTTGTAATGGAATGAATCTGGTAATAAAGATGTGAAAGTTTTGATCTATTTTGTGTCTATCATGTACAAAATGGATATGTGTGTGTATTGTTTTACTTCTTAGTCCTAATAACCTGTCAACTATGAGTTGCATGAATGCTAACCCTGATGGATCCTTGTGTGTTTAGCCTTCATCCCTGTCACAAGACCTTATGGTATATGTGATCCTCTCTACATCTTGAGTGAGACCTTCCTCGACCTTGGCAAAGGATTGATATGTCGATGCTTTAGATGAACCCTGGGTCTAAACTCCCCGGTGTTAAGAAGGACGCACACAAGCGTGGAACAAAATGTCAACAATACCACACTAATGTGTTATGAATACCGCACTATTTTTCTACGCACGAAATAGCACACCGAAAAATGTAACTTCTAAAAACAAATAGTGCACGCATTTATCATCAATGCGCTGAAATATACAACGAAAAAATGAGCGGGAGTTTGTTGTTTTGTGTTTATAAAGTAAAACCTATTCATTGTTTTATTATTTTCCAAATTTTAGAGAGGATATTTGTGCAATAATATTTACCGATAAATATTTCTGAGTGGGTGGATTTTTTTTGAAGAGCCAAATTCAAGGGAAACTTTTGTAGATCACATAGAAATCTACTGAGGAGAAATTCAGGTATATGATTTCATTCTATTAATCATCTTGATCATTCTCTTGTTTGATTCAAACAATTTTCAATGCATTCCCAAAGAAAAAGGGTTTCATACTTACCTTCAGTATTAGAAGCCCTAATTTCATGAATGCTCTTTTGTTTTCTCCTTCTATATTTCACAAGAAGAATTTTTTTAAGCACAATTTATTTATAGGGTTCGGTTATTTATATATGGGCATTTCCAATCCATTGCAATGAAACCACTCATTGCATTGGATCCTAATCTGTCATGTCGTTGTCAATTTTTTGTTTTTAAAAAATGCCTTCATGGTGACCGATGTGTTCTTTACACAGTAAGCACACCAGAGCGTGTTTGTTTGTAAACAACACCGCTTTATTTCAATTCTAAATATTATTAAAAATCCTTTTTGCATTTGGTGGTATGTGTTTTACCGAAACACGCACCGGGGTGCATTTATTACAAAGTGCTTCGTTGAGTTTAAAATGGAAAAATTATTGGTTTATATGGAAATCATCATTTCTTAAATTTCTTCAATGCTCGATGATGTGTAATAAATAGTACTTAGGAAGTCGTACTTTTCTTAATTCATAAATCACCAACTGAATATAAAAATTTGTAAAACGTTTTCAATTTTGCAACAACATTGTTATACTATATCGGTTCATATATGTATGTATGACGCTCTGGTGCATACAAATTTTGTTAAGACCTCGATGCAAATTATCTTGATATATGCACCGGGTTCTTATTTATTTTTAAAAACACAATAATTTTTATATCTTTTTTCTTTCTAGGGAGATTTTGAAATTTCCAAGGGACAAACAAGGGGAAAACAAAGACATGTCGATAGGGATGTCCTAAAAAGTGTAGAAGAAGGTGTTAAAAGAAATGAACATAATTTCATCGCAAGAGGGGCCATCACAACTACAATGTGAATCCGATGTATGTAATCATTTTTTTATTATTTTATGTCCATTGAATTTAAGTATCACATGAAATACTAATTTTCAATTGTTTTGTTGCATAAAATTGGGTTAAATATGGGTTGTGAGTATATGTTGAAGAATGAAAGTTTAATTGAACAATTTGTAAGTAGCTATGTTGTTTAACTTTCCTTGTTTTATAATTAATGAAAAAATAAGAAAACTTTATATTGATGATATTGACTATGCTTTGTCATGCTTTATTAAACATGCATGAAACAAAGTATGGAATGTAGACATCAGAGGAGATTTTGAGAGAATTCATGAAGTATGTCTTCGAAAGAATGTGTATTGTTTATGAAACACTTGGTGCTAAGGTATGTTTTTTTATTTATTTACAAAATCATGTATATTCTATTATATATATAAATATAGATGTACTTATTACAATTTATTTCTATGTTTGCAGATGGAAGATGAAGGGGCGGAACATAAAAAACAAGTCTATCATCAATAAAACATTATGTTAAAAAAACAAAGTACAATATCACCTACAAATGATGAATAAATGAGGCATGCACACAACTCAAGAAATGGCAACAATTCAATTGATAAATGACAATCAATATAATTAAATGTTATTGCAAGTTGTATGTTTTGGAATATTTGTCTCTAAAAATCAAGGATTTTGTTTAATGTACTCGATATATTGTACCAATTACATGAGGACATGTTACCAATAAGTCTAACAATTACAAATTGGTTTCAATTTGATTATTGTACTAGACATGTATGTTGTACCTTTTTGTATGAAAATGATCCAGGCAGATATCAGTGGCCACCCACCTCTTCCAACTGGCTCAAAACAGTTTTCTGACAATTTTGGCAATTTACTATTTTTAGTAGTTATAACTTCTGGGGCCATTTTGAGGGCCTAAATGAAGGTTTTTTGGGATCAAGATTCTCAATGATAGTCGAAGGAATGATTGAGCCCCTAAAATGAATCTCCTCGGCGATATCTTTCCAGCGGGCTATCATACACCTAAAACAGAGATCGTATGCAAAAGTTACGACCCTGGGAAATTGATGTACTAACTTACCCAAACGGGGCCCACATGACTTTTGGCGCTTCATCTCCTAGGGTTAGGTTTTTGTATGTCTAGGGTTTTTGGCATTCCTTTTTATTGTAAAAAGGCCTCCAAAGCCTCATTATAATGATATTCTTGTGAATGAGCACAGTCGTCACATCTCTTCTCAGAGATAAGCCAACACCATTCCAGCAAGCTGGTTTCCGCTGCATTTTATAGTTTCGGCTTATTTCCTTATTGAATAGAAAACCAGTTTTATTGTATCTCTGTTATTTTTTGTTAAGCACCTGTTAATAATTTGTAGTCATTTCGTTCTTCTCATAAAATATGGATCAGTGGTATCAGAGCGGTATGCTCCTTATCGTCTTAATGCATGTCCTCAACGAGGTTGGAGTACAAAGAGTTGGGTCTCAAGCTTGTTTATCTTGAGGACAAAATCTCTCACACACCCAAGCGACCTCTCACGATAGGATAAAATAAATATGACAGGACATGAGATCCTTTCAAACTGTTGATTGAGGAATCCCTCACGCAACAAAGGAACGAGATGATGGATAGTTTTGCACAAATCCTTTAACGACTACTAACAGGCGATGCATCTTCTTTGAGTGGAGGCGCCACCCCATTCAAGGTACAAATAAACTTCAATATTCTTATATTTGAAGTTCAGATAGACATAGATGTTGTAGACAAGTGGTTGAATCTACTAGAAGGGTATTTTTTTGTCCATAACTTTTCGAATAGATAAAATATTACTTTTGTGATCCTCAAATCCGTTCCCCACATCAAAGATTGGTGGGAAACTTTATGTGAGAAAAAAGAAATAGAGGAACCCTCACTATTTACAGTCATGGCCACTTGGGATTCCTTCAGGGATGTTATTAAGGAACAATACTACCCTATCAGAAGTTATGACGACTTGTATACCAAATGTACCACACTGCGGAAAGAAAGAGACCAAGCAGTGCCAGATTTCACGAATATATTTCATACCTTACACACCAAGATGGGTATCAAAGATTCGAAGTGAAATTTGGTGGTCAAGTATCGCGACACTCTACATAGATACATATAGACAGAAATGGAATTTTTGGACATCTCATCCTTGGGCGTGGCCTACTGATATGCCATAAAAATCGAGTAGAATCTCAAACAAAAGACACGACAATTTGGGCCTGGGAACCCCTCACAACAAAATCCAGGAAAGGGTGGCCCCAACCCAAAGAACAAAGGACAGAGAAAATATGGATAGTATTAGGACAACCAGTCCAAGCCACAAGAAAAGAAGGACACTGGAAAGACAAAGAAAGATACTAGGAAGTGGTGCGACTTCCATAAGAGCCCTTGGCATAACACTACTGATTGTCACTCAAAGCAGTCACTAGTGGCTGAACTAAAAGCCTATGAATTAGATGAGGTTTTAGGCTCTGAGCCAGAACCAGAAAGGGGAATACGGATCATTGATGTGGAATCCACTGC
Organism: Picea engelmannii; assembly: GCA_009831015.1. Classification (NCBI taxonomy): domain Eukaryota; kingdom Viridiplantae; phylum Streptophyta; class Pinopsida; order Pinales; family Pinaceae; genus Picea; species Picea engelmannii. The sequence goes on from WSFP011283116.1 coordinate 44,018, forward strand.
CACCATTGCTACCACCAAGCTCTAGCCTGGTGAACTAGACAAGCCAAAAGAAGGAGAACGCCCCTTCCATTCACAAATGTGGGTAAAAGGCACCCCGCTGCACTTCATCATGCATAGCGATAGCCAAAAGAACCTCATCTCAGCAGAGGTCATCAAGCAGCTGGCCCTGCCAAGAATACTACACCCAAAACCCTACACCATTGGATGGCTCTACCAAGGAAGCGATCTCTGCGTCAGCCAACAGTGTTGATTGTCGTATGGCATCAAACCCTTCAAAGACGAGGTATTGTGTGATGTTGCTCCTCTCGAAGTTTTTGATGTTCTTTCGGGCCAACCTTATTTATGGAAACGTCCTGTTGTATATGAGTCTAGGCCTCGTAGTGTTATTATTACTTTGAATAGGAAATTTTACAGGATACCTGAGGCAGTCTCACCTAGTGTTATTTCCTTGATCTCTGCTAAGCAATGCAGGGAGGTCATCTCTCAGACGGGGAAGTTTGTATTCTTCGTGATTCACTCTCAGAATAAGAGAAATATCACATCCACATCCAGGGTCTCTACGACCGACCTCTCCACACAATATAAGCAAGTAGATAAGGTCATGGAAGAATACTCAAATATCTTCTCCTCACCTATCGGGGTACCTCTGCACTGCCAAGTCAAGCACCCCATCGATTTGAACCCCAACACACCACTGCCCAATGGGCCAGTCTATCGTCGCTCTCTATTAGAGAATGAGGAGATCAAGAAACAGATCCAATAACTTCTCCACAAGGAGTACATCCATCCCAACTCATCACCTTGTGGGAGCCCAATCGTGCTGGTACAGAAGAAAGATGGAACCTGGCAACTCTGCATTGATTATCGGGCTCTGAATAAAATCATAGTTAGAAACTGGTACCCGATTCCCTGAATTGACGACCTCCTTGATCAACTCATAAGGGACAAATACTTCAGTAAGATTGATCTGAAGTCTGGCTACCACCAGGTCCCGATAGAACAGACAGATGTATGGAAAACCACCTTCAAATCAAAGGAAGGCCTTTTTGAATGGTTGTTCATGCAATTTGGTTTGAAAAATGCTCTAGCCACTTTCATGAGGATGATGGACAATATCCTGCAACCATTCACCAATACTTTGTAGTGGTGTATCTGGATGACATTCTCATTTACAACAAGACTTGGTCTGAACATTTGCAACATATTCAAGAGGTTCTTCACACCCTGCAGTAGCACAAGTTATATTCCAACTTGGAAAAATGCTCCTTCAGCATGGACAAAGTCCATTACCTGGGATACATAATTGATCAGCATGGCGTACATGTGGATCCATCTAAGATCTAAGTAATTCGTGACTAGCCAGCCCCAACCACACTCACTAAGCTTTGGAGCTTCTTGGGCCTTGCCAATTTCTACCACAGTTTCGTGTTGAGATTCTCCCATATTACATGGGCCCTTAGCCAAATAACTAGGGGTGGTGGTAAGACAGAATTTGCATGGGGTTGGTCCCAACAAAAAGCATTCGATGATTTGAAGCAACGCTTGTGCTCAGCCCCATTACTTTCGCTACCAGACCTACAACAACCCTTTGAGATCGAGACAGATGCTTCAGACTATGTGGCGGGCGTCGTTATCACTCGGCACATCCACCCCGTGGCCTATCATAGTGAGACACTATCAAATGTTGTCTGTAAGTACCCTACTTATGACAAAGAAATGTACTCCATTGTGCAAGCCTGCCACCAGTGGAGACATTACATTCTTGGGAAGGAGACAATCATCCACACTGATCATAAGCCACTGCAGTTCATGCAGACACAAGGAAAATTGCAGAATGATTGTCATCAAAAGTGGTCCACATACTTGCAACAATTCCACCTCAACATCAAGTATAAAACAGGAAGAACCAATCACGTTGTTGATTGCCTCAGCAGACCACCAGTCACAACACTCACCACTGTGCTATACTCCTACGGGCATGAGACCTTTGGATGGCCCCAACTCTATGAGATAGACCCAGACTTTGCCACCACCTACCAAATGTTGGGTACAAACGCAGTTGTCAATAATTTCCATCTTCAGGATTTGTTGTTGTGTCATATGGGCCATATATGTGTTCCATCAAGCAAGCGAGTGAAGCTGATCTTGGAAGCCCACTACAGTCGGGTGGCAGGACACTTCAGCATCGAAAATACGGTGGCGATGATACAGAAACATTTCTACTGGCCGAAACTTCGATAGGAGGTCAGCAAGTATATCAGGTCTTGCACTGCCTGCATTATTGCCAAAGAAACCAATAAGAAACAAGGCATGTACACCCCTCTTCCTACTCCTGACAGGCCATGGGAATCCATCTCAATGGACTACATGTCGGCCCTCCCGTCCACCAAGCGGGGAAATGACTATGTTTTTGTGGTTGTTGATCATTTTTCTAAGATGGTGATTCGGGTTGCCTGTAAGAAGAACAACACAGTAGAGGCCACTACCAAGCTATTCTTTGAACGAGTCTGGGTACATTTTGGAATACCACAAACCATTGTCTCAGATTGGGATAGTCGATTTCTCATCACATTCTAGTCGAGCCTCTGTTCACTACTAGACACCAAGCTCACCAAATCCATGGCCTTCCAGCCCCAAACAGATGGCCAAACTGAGGTCATCAATCGAATGATTGTGCATATCCTTCACATGCATAATTCAAAGCACCCTTGCACATGGGATGAGAGCCTTCCCTATGTCCAACATATCTACAACCAAGCCCTGCATAGCTCAACCAGACACAACCCCTTTCAGGTGGGGTTGGGATTCCAACCATTGGGTCCCATAGATGTTTCACTTCCCCTTGCGGTCACCTCGACCGACTCATCTCCTGCTCCAACTGAAGCTGAAAAAGCCACTCGGTTCATTGAGAGAATCCAGCACATCCGCCAACAGATTCAGGATATCCTACAAAAGTCCAATGACAATTACAAGCAACGCCATGATCAACATCGGGTGCCACATAAGTTTCAGGTGGGTGACAAAGTTTGGTTTCACTTGCAGAAAGAATGCCTTACAGGACCCCATCGAAAAATTCACCCACTTCGTTATGGGTCGTACACCATCACCAACACCATGGGGGATAATGATTTTGAGATCAACATTCCTCCTTTCCTTGGCCTACACCCAGTGTTCAACGTGGATCTCCTTCACCCTTATTTCCCACCATTATTGGACACCTCAAACGTACAAGAGCAGTTAACACCAACAGAGCTCAAACCCGACTGCATACAATAGGAATCCAACGATCATATTGTGGACACACAGATCAAGAGCACTCGATAGAAAAGGATCCAGCTTTATCGAGTCGTCAAAGCAGGTCAGCTCCTGCACCAAGGCAAGTCGCTCACCCGAGGCCAAATTCAGCAGAAATTTCCTAATCCGATGGGGGAACTCAACACAATGGAGACCATTGCTTCCTAAGGAGGGAGGATTGATCCAAGTGGATATCGGTGGCCACCGACCTCTTCCAACTGGCTCAAAACAGTTTTCTGACAATTTTGGCAATTTACTATTTTTAGCAGTTTTAACTTCCAGGGCCATTTTGAAGGCCTAAATGAAGGTTTTTTGGGATCGATATTCTCAATTATAGTTGAAGGAATTATTGATCCACAAAAATTAATCTCCTCGAAGATACCTTTCCAACGGGCTATCATACGCCTAAAACGAAGATCGTATGCAAAAGTTACGACCCCAGGAAGTTGATGTACTAACTTACCCAAACGGAGCCCACATGACTTTTGGTGTTTCATCTCATAGGGTTATTTTTTTGGATGTCTATGGTTTTTGGCATTCCTTTTTATTGTAAAAAGACCTCCATAGCCTCATTGTAATGATATTCTTGCGAATGAGCGTAGTCGTCACATCTCTTCTCAGAGATAAACCGCCACCATTCCAGCAAGATGGTTTCCGCTGCATTTTATAGTTTCAGCTTATTTCCTTATTGAATAGAAAACCAATTTTATTGTATCTCTGTTATTTTGTGTTAAGCACATGTTAACAATTTGTAGTCATTTCGTTCTGCTCATAAAATCTAGATCAGAAAAATAGGTCTCTTATTCATATATAATAAAATGGGTTTCTTATTTCATTGTATTGTCGAATGTTGTAAAATGTTGTGTCCATGAATAAATAATATGTGAATGATTTGCATTGATACAAATAACAAAGGTTTAATTGGTTGGATAATACATTAATGCAATAAGATAAATATAAAACAATATTATTATAAAAAATATTTGATTTTGAAATAATTAATTAAAAATTTGTAAAAACAATGAATTAAAATATATACATATCGATGCATTATATTCTTTTGAACTCGGTAAATCCATAATATTGGCATCGGTGCGTTTTGAGGAGTCATATGTACTTGTACATATTAATTATAATAACACATTGGCATGTACTATTGAGAAAATGCATCGTTACGTAAACAATATAACGTACAAAACTATTTATCATTTGAAAATTGTGCGATGCTCATGTTTGATATATTAACCGATGTGCTAAATTTTGTTATTGTATCAGTGCATTATGTTTATTATACACACCATTCAACTAAATATTATTTAGGCACATTTACCATAGTATATGCATCGATGCATACTAAAAATAATGTTTTCAACATATCAGTACGTACTAATTACAGAAGCACCCGGGTGCATTCTATATTAAACGCACTGGGTTTCTGAATAACATTATCACATTGGGGCTAACTATAATTTAACTGCACCAGCACGTACTGATTCTAAAGCACATCAGTGCTATCTATAACTTGATTGCATCGGGGTGGAAAAATACTAAAGTGCACCAGTGCATCATAAGAGAAGAACATGGAACCGATGCGTAGTAATTATAAAAGCATCAATGCATTTCATAAGACAAAAAAGGGGGAACCAATGTGCATTAATTATAAACACATCGAGTTGTTTTTTATTATATTCAAGTTAAGGGGATTTTTATTATATTACTGTACCAGTGCATTTGATTATATTAATGTACTTGTGTGTGTCTTTCAATGTTGCACCGATTCGTTTTGATAAGAAACACATCGAAAAAAAAAAAAAAAACTCTGCTACAATCTTCACTCGCCCAAATTTTTTAGTTATATAGAACATCCGCTAAAACCTCCGTAGCCAATAGAGGAGGTTGTAGCAGAGTTTTTTTT